>OZ025208.1:1965000-2042500 GCA_964019055.1 Anthopleura xanthogrammica
TTCATATTGGCTGGTTACATCGCCATATTGAGAAAAGTTCGAGAATCTGCTCGAAATGTGCGTTCATCATCAAGCTCCGAATCGGCATTAGGAAGACGGGTTTTATTTGTGATTCTGACCGATTTCTTTTGCTGGATGCCTGTCATGGTTCTTGGCGTGCTCTCTCTCGTTCATAACTTCAACGAACCTTCTGTGTATGTCTGGGTAGCAGTATTCGTACTTCCCGTCAACTCAGCCATCAACCCAATACTGTACACCTTCTCTTCCTCTCAAACGATCAACAGCATGAAATCCATCAGAAAAAGATTGATGAGAAATGCAGGTAATGATGTCCTTCATGTAATAAAATATAGAATAAAATAATAAATATAAATGGGATTTAGCAGTGGCATCTCTACAGAGTACATATCATCATCCAATGAAATTCCAATTTGAATTTAGGGTTGATTTTTGCGGAGGGAGGAAATCCGGAGAACCCGGAGAAAAACCCTCGAAGCACAGGAGAGAACCAAAGAACAACTCTACTCACATACGACATTGAGCCCAGCGGGACTCGAACCAAGGTGGCACTTGTGAGAGGCGAGCGCTCTTACCACTATACACCATCCGTGGTTCTCGTTCCTTGATGTATTGAAAAGTGGAGGGAACTTTGTAACGACCTTTTGACTGATATGATCAGGGCCAGTCAGGGCCAGCTTACTCTCTGATCGACTGATTTGAAATTAGCATTTGTGTTATTACGAATGGAGAGACCGATAGAGAACCCGCAGAAAAGTTATTGAATCAAGGGAAAAAAAACAACAAAACTCTATCACATTTGATGCCGAGTCCAGGAATCGAACCCAAGACCCGAGAGATGAGCACCGAGTGTACTGCACCCTTGATTCCCAAATCACATGGGGAAGGTATAGTGCGGAGAAGAGGAGGACAAAGTTATCTTTGCAAGACTGGTAGCCGGGAATGGAGAGGTGGAAAATAATATTAATGCTCTTCATACAAAAGATTGAGAGCGCGCTGTGATTGTCTGAAAAGTCAAGTTTTATTAGAAAATTTTAAGATCCCATATCAGGGTTTATTGCCCAGTACAATATATGAGGAGAGTTGCTTTATAATTCTATTCCTTGCCACAAGGGTTCTTCTCCAAGTTTTCCGGTGTTCCTTCTTGTGTAAAAATCAACCTCTAAATTCCCATTCAATCTGGCGTCGAAAACTAATTAAACCGCTGAACTAATAACTACTGATATGAAGGATACTTTATTTATCAGCTCCGCAAGTAGGCCCCGTGGTTTTGCCTATGAGGGAACTGAGGTTTTGCCGAGAAGGAGAAAACCCAGAAGAAATAGTCCAGCAAGAACTACATTAACTCTTCTGAAGACAGACCACCAACCCGCTGAGGTGAGTACAAAACAAGTCTCTTAACGATATAAAACATTGATCAGTAATGTGATAAGGCTTTGTATGGTTGGTTATAGTATTGTTACTGGTTTAGTATGGTTTCTGTTCTCGTCATCCCGGAATCCAATACAGGCTCACGGAAGCAGTATGATATGGGATCCATAATTTCGGCATCTCCCAGAATCCGTAGTGAATCCACCATCGTTCACGATTTGAATACATTTTTGTTTTTCTATAACACATAAGCTGTCCTCATTGTCAGTATTCACATATTAGTCCTTTTCCTCCCGTTTTGTAGCCCAGAAGTTTTTATTCAATGTGTATTTTTAAAAAAGCTTCATGTTTTTTGTACTGCAGGATGAAGCAAAAATTAATGGATCAGACGAAACACCTGAAAACGAAATAATGGTAACCGAGCCTCAGTTAGTGGTGGAGGCTGATGACGATATAGAAAAAGGGACGGTAACAGGGGTGGTGATAAAAAAAAAAGACACACCCATAGTCTAAACCGTCCCTTGTGTACTGGGAAAACGCACTGCATCTTTCAGGGGGAAAAACGATCCCAAACAAATCAATAATAATTAGGGTGATACGCCTTGTAGAGGACCCAAATGTTCTATTGTGTTATCGCCTGCCATTGGCAAATTGTTTAAATAGAATAAAATTAACAGAGGATAGAGAAAATTATTGTATAATTTGCTGAGTTGAAGAAAGTAAATTTGTAAAGATTATAGCAGATTTTGACGTATATTTCACATTTTCCGGTCTTTATGCAAGGATATGTGACAGTGCATAAATGTGGGAGGATGGACTACATCACAGAGATGCAGGGTGTATCGTAATATGTGTATATATAAGGAAGAATAGAGAGTGTATTGTAATTAATATATTGGGTAATAAATGTGGAGGAGGGAAACATAGGTAGGGTGTAGAAGTGTACACTAGGGTAAAAATGATGTTACTGGTGTACTAGTAGAGATAGCGAATAAAAAATAAGAGTAATAATAAAGGCGAAGAACCAAATACAGTACAACGGTGATCGTGTGGATTTAAGCGTAAAGGTATGTGTGTGTTAGCGATAAATGGTGGTTGGAGAAGGAGAGCATTGGTTATAGGGAATCACAGGGGAACACAGATGAACACAGGGGAACACAGGGGAACACAGGGGAACACAGGGGATCACAGGGGATCACAGGGGAACACAGGGGATCACAGGGGAACACAGGGGAACACAGGGGATCACAGGGGAACACAGGTGAACACAGGGGATCACAGGGGAACACAAGGAATCACAGGTGAAGACAGGGGAACACCGGGGAACACAGGGGATCACAGGGGAACACAGGGAATCACAGGACATCACAGGTGAACACAGGGAATCACAGGGCATCACAGGTGAACACAGGGAATCACAGGGGATCGCAGGGAACACAGGGGATCACAGGTGAACACAGGGGATCACAGGGGAACACAGGGGAACACAGGGGATCACAGGGGAACACAGGGGAATCATATGGATCACAGTAGAGACCAAGAGAAATATACAATAAAACCGGGACAAGTCATGTAGTCTTACATGAAGTGGTGACCTGGAGTCTTGCCGAAAAACAATATTACGAATCAGCGGTATTTCTAGTCTAATTACCATATAATACACAGGGCACCCATGTAGTAATATGCATTTTCCGACAATTTCCCATGACTCGTTTTCATCGTTGTTTCCGACAAATGTTCGGCACGGAAGTCTGAATTTTTCTTAAATTCAGGAAAACGACTAACTTATAACAATTCAAACCATTCAATCTTTGTTAAGAAATGTCAAGCGCTTTTCGTGAGCTTAATGGATTTGAAATTGAGCAATTTCTCGAACCTCGGCATAGAATACGAAATACTCATTATTCTATTATCTCATTATTCCCAAAAATGAATATAACAATCTTTTAAAAATATATGATAAAGGTAAGGTTTTATCATTGATTATTTTTCGTACATTTTTTTACGATTCATGAATTTTTGAATTTTGTTAAGAAAAATATCCCTTAACTTATAAAGAAAAGCACATTAAAAAAACATATTACTATAAAAAAAAAACTATTTATTTTCTGAATTATTTGCAGTCATTTAAAGAGTGTGAGAAAAAGATGCGGTTGGGCTTCCTGTGACGAAGTCCGCGAGAACAAAAGCGAGCTGTTACCATAACAACAAGCTTGTGTTTTCCCAGACATTTTATGTTTTGAAGTCATTTGTTTACGATTTGGACTCAGCAAAGATCATAAAAATCTTACATTTTTCCAAATCGAAGAAGAAAAGTACGATCCTGAGTACTCTTGCCCTTCACTGGGACATAATTTTGGTTTTGTATAGTTCGATTACTGTCGTTTTAGAAGGAAGTCTGAGGAGAAGTGCTAGAAAAGATGTCCAAAGGAATAAGCGAGGTCAAAAATGACTTGAATCGCGTCGGGTTATTCAGTGAATTGGGCTACATCTCTATCGGTGATCCCTACAAAACTCCTGTTTTAAGTAAGTAAAAAGTTATTGCTAGCATAAATGACATATTTTTCTCGAGAAACAGCTGATAAAAAGCACAATCATCGCCTGTAAGTTTTGTGTTGTACACGTGGGCTTGTGTAGTTAAGTTTTGCAAACACTCTAAAAACCTTTGAAGAGCAACTTTAAGACATTTAGCGAATATTTTAACCATTCTGTTTTCCATTTTATATCTTAAACTTAATAAATAACGTACCAGAGTGACGTAGGGTACCTAATAAGAACGAAATATGGATGGTCATATAAAAAAATTGAAAAAAAGGGTTTTACAAAATGTTTTTTGAACAGGAAGATCTTCATAGTTCCATATTTTCAATCAGCTTCAAATTTTTGAATATTTCGAGAAGATATAGGAGCCCGTTGTTCCATGATTTATTATGATAGGGTTAAAGTCTATGATTTTTGTTTTGAAACTCTAATCATTAGAGGAATAAATACACTGTAAATACCGGTACCATAAGAGACATTAAAATAGCAAAAAAAAGGAGTTAATAGAAGATACACAGAGAGTATGATAGATAGAAAGAAAGGAAGGAAGAAAGAGAGAAGACACAAATTTACAGAAAAACCTATTTACTCGAATGAGCACCGCAACGCTTATTAAGTTTTTCATGCCTCAATTTCAAGGGCCACGCTTATTCGAGGGCGGCGCTTATTCGAGTAAATGCGGTATGGGAGTAAATTGCCCTATTTCACTATGACGTCACATCAAAACAACCTAGGTATCGTTTTAATGCTAATGATCATGGTCACCAGAGGAGGCAAAATAGCAGCAAAACAAATGAAATTTGGTTTATGACATAGTGGAAAGTGAGAGCAGCTAAATATTACACTAAATATCCGAATGAAAGAAGATTTAGCCTAAATTTCTATTATTCTTGTCCATGTAAACAAGCTGTGACATCATAGTGAAATAGGGCAATTGAATAACAGAGAAACAAAGAATTGAGCTATAAATTACAGATTTACAGAGAGATAAGAATTGTGAAAAAGAAAGAAAGAGGGAGGTAGAATGTAAAACTCACACGAAGAGATAAATAAGGAAAAAACCCTGATTTTTCAAAATAATTTTTAGGTTTCAACACTGCTGCTCACAAAGGGAAACAAGTCCTACCAGGAGGAAGCAAGATCCGATGTGCACGACAAGATGGTTACTTTGATCAAAAGTTTAATCGTGTCCTTGAAGGGGAAGCATACACTGACCCTGTAAAAAAGAGAAGACAAGATAGACTGAAAGCTGCTAAGCTTAACATTGGCAAAGCATTTGTACCAAACAGTACTACAAAACTGCCGTAAGTATAATTTATATTTTTCCCATTGTTTTGATTGTTTGAGAGAACTGCAAATAAGTGATTGCCTGCAAATAATGGTCTGCTCATGTGCAGTAATGTTTGTTTGTCAACATGGCCCACTTCCCTGAGCTGTCAGATAATTACTTAGTATACACGTTCACGTTTATTAGAGAGGAAAATGATCAAAGAAATAAAAAATGATTATTGAACTAAGTTATTAGCAAAATATTGTGATTTGTTAGTATCACACAGAAATATTTCAAGAATATTTTTTAACCAATCATAAGCATTATTGTTCCTAGGTGCCTACAGTTTTTCAATTAGCACTGCACAGGAGGAATAGCCAGTGGCTAACAAACCTGTGGCCCTTGTTCAATGATCAAATTGGAATTTAGAAGTTGATTTTTACAGTTGGAGGAAAACCAAAAAACTTGGATAAAAACCAGGTTTTTGAGAAGTGATTGGGAATAAAAAGTGGCAATTCATTAGCAGTAGTGCACGTGTTTCTCACCTTTAGGCCTCAGATTTCTAGACTCAGCAACGTGTTAGTACCTTCATATAGTGATTTATCATTCAAAATGTTTCAGTTCTGGTGCTGGAAACCATTATGGAACATTTGCTGGCCCGGTCTCAGCCTTCAGTCCTGTTGGCAAAGGAAAAAAGCCACACACAGCAAGTGGCAGGAACTTCTTAACTAACCCACCAAAGAAGGGCACTGGTTATGGTTATTTACAAGTTACGATCGGCAATCCACCTAAATACATGTCAGATGGATATGACAGAGCTAGAGAGAATAGAAAGGTTTGTTTAAGACTTAACCCTATACCATTCTTGTGGTCATAGTTGCATAAACATGAAGCTAAGTGACTTCATGAATATGCATAAAGAAAGACTTGCTATACACAGATTCTAAAAATGGCAATTTTGTCACTTTTCTATTAAAATTTTGAACTTCATCAATCAAAAATTTTATCAGTATATCACTTTTACCTGAAAGATCATCCAAAAGTGAGTGAACAGGAAAAGGTTTTCAATGCTGTGGCATTTTTTTCTTTTAAGTTATTACGGAATGAATTTACAGGTATAAGTATGAGATTTTGCTGATCAATACTGACTAGCCTCGCTTTGGTGTCATTTACACACTTTACAGTCTGCAGTAACTCCTAAAATAATCACTTTTTTGTCTCAGATTTTTCACAGAATCCTTACACTTGTATTTATATTATCTTCTTTCAATTGCGAGTTTTGTTTCTCTTGAGGCATTAAATTTAGAAAATATGTAAACTAAAGTGGCCATTTTTCGAATGGGTCTATAACTTGCCATTTTCCATGACCTGCAGGTTGATATGGAAAGAAGTATGAAGCAGAGAAAAGGAGGGCCATTCAAGCTCAACCTACATCCAAAGAACTTCTTTGATGGAAACCCTTACAAGTCAGACAGGCGTAAGTATATCCTTAGTTAATTAGTGCTAAATGTGCAGCTTAAGTACACTTGAAAATAATCAGAATTAACAGTGGAATCCACTGAGTGGCTCTTCCTCCACTGCATTCCACTTGGAATTTAGAAGTTGATTTTTGAGGAGAGAGGAAAAACCGGAGAAGCCGGAAAAACCCTAGAAGCACAGGAGAGAACCAACAAACAACTCTACTCACATACTGTATGACACCGAGCCCAGCGGGGCTCGAACTCAGGTCACCTTGGTGAGAGGCAAGCGCTCTCACCACTACGCCACCCGTGCTTCAGAAGCACACTTGATATTTTTTCCTGCAAATTTAATTTCCCAAAATCTGGTAGTTGGTATCCTAATTTAGATTTAGACCATTTGATGCATGGCAGCCAAAATTAATATTAAAAAAATGAGCCATGTTGGGATTGCAGTCCTGAACACGTTCTAAAATGTTCTCTCAATACCGACCATATGTGCCCTTTTCTTCACATACTAATAATACTTTTCTTCACTTTTCGTTAAAAATATTGTCCTTGTCTAAAATGTTATTGTACGTGGGAAGAATCATTGTAAGACCTACTTTCCTGAACACGTTCTAAAATGTTCTCTCAATACAGACCATATGTGCCCTTTTCTTCACATACTAATAATACTTTTCTTCACTTTTCGTTATAAATGTCGTCCTTGTCTAAAATGTTATTGTACATGGGAAGAATCGTTGTAAGACCTACTTTTCGCCCTGATGATGCACTAGAAGTGCGAAAGCTCGGTAAATTGTTAAAAATTTGTGGAAGAAACAAATGTAAACAATAACTTTGTCCTTGTTTTACGAGCCGGGGTAGCACTTAATAGCCTGTGGCTAACAAACCCTTCGTCCATAATCGAATTGGAATTTGGGGAGCACAGGTGCCATAGCCACTAGAGTACTCGCCTATAACCGACCTGGGTGGGTTCAAGTCCAGCTGGGCTCAATGTCGTACAGGAGTAGAGTTGCTAGTTGGTTCTCTCTTGTGCTTCTAGGATTTTTTTCTGCAGGGTTTTCTGGTTTTCCTTTCTCTGAAAAAAATCAACTTCTAATTTCCAATAATGGAATCCAGTGGAAGAAGAAGTTGATTTTTGAGGAGGGAGGAAAACTGGAGAAACCAGAGAAAAAGCTTCAAAGCACAGGAGAGAACCAACTAGAAACTCTACACATGACTCCAAGTCCGGGAATCAAACCTGGGGGGTCCATATGGTCAGAGGCAAGCACTAATATATGTTCACATGTTCCCTTTCATGTTTCTTGGAACCAAGCTGCTTGTCCTGTATAATTTCAATTAATTATTAGCCTTCAAAAACAAAATAATATTTTGCAATGACAGGCACATATTTGTTGAACGAGACAATTCTGAAAAAAAAAATGTTAGTATAAAAACAATCACCATGTTATATATTTTTCCATATTTTGATCCTTTTAGCTTTACCTGCAATCAAAGATTCGAGAAAGCAAAAACCTGACTTCAAACCTTTCAAGCAGAGTTCTCCAGCTAAAGAGGTGAAGAACCAATCCAGAATATGTCATTATCAATACTAGTGACGGAATGAGGAACTGTTCATAATTCATGGGTGAGGGGGGGCTATCAAAAAAGGGGGAGGTTAAAAAATTACCAGGTTTCCAAAAGGGGGGGCTGCAAAAAAGGTGTTCGTTCTGAGAGTTAGCTGTGCCCTGACTTAGATCAGCCCAGAGGTTGTTTCAGGGTTGGATCTGTGAGTTAGCCGTACCCTGACTTAGATCAGCCCAGAGGTTGTTTCAGGGTTGGATCTGTGAGTTAGCCATGCCCTGACTTAGATCAGCCCAGAGGTTGTTTCAGGGTTGGATCTGTGAGTTAGCCATGCCCTGACTTAGATCAGCCCAGAGGTTGTTTCAGGGTTCGATCTGTGAGTTAGCCATGCCCTGACTTAGATCAGCCCAGAGGTTGTTTCAGGGTTGGATCTGCGAGTTAGCCATGCCCTGACTTAGATCAGCCCAGAGGTTGTTTCAGGGTTGGATCTGTGAGTTAGCCATGCCCTGACTTAGATCAGCCCAGAGATTGCTGATTCTAAATTACCTTTATTCACTGTCCTGTTCTTATAGATTGGGGGATGTAAAGCTGGCTGTTTTACTACCTACCCTACACATTCTAAAGATCCTTACATGGTGAAAACAAAGAAAGAAGCAGCAGGACTTGAAAGAAAAATATTCCGACCATCGCCAGGACCGAAATCAACACCAATGAGATCTATAGTCAACCAAAATGTTGAAAGGTAATAGTTTTACTTAATATTATAGTACACTGATTCCCAACATGGCGAACATAAAGGGATGGCCTGGGTCAAGGGGGTGAAAATGACGTCATTCGTTCGTGATTTGTGATCTATTCCTTGTTTTTACGAGGGTAGCAATAAATAGCCAGTGGCTAACAAACCTGTGGCCCTCGTTCCATGATCGAATTGGAATTTAGAAGTTGATTTTTGTGGAGGGAGGAAAACCAGAGAACCCGGAGAAAAACCCTTGAAGCACAGGAGAGAACCAACTTGAAACTCTACTCACATACAACACTGAGCCCGGCGGGACTCGAACTTGGGTCGCCTTGGTGAGAGGCGAGCACTCTAACCGCTACGCCACCTGTGCTTCCCACCTGTGTTTTTTTATTCATAGACCTGATTGGCTAACACGTTGCTAAGTACGTTTGCACCCAATTCAAAACCTCTGGGAATAAGATTCTTTGTCTTTTGTATTTCGATATCATGTGGAAAATGTTTAGGACAAAAGTTTTTATTCCCAGAAGTTTTGAATTGGGTGGAAACCTACATAGCAACGCATTAGCCGATTAAATCTATTGTTCAAGCTTCATCTTCATTACTGGTGTTTCACATGGATCAGTAGTAAAGATCGAGCTTGAACTGTGAAGAATTGTTACAGCTAATATACGTCACGCGTGACCTGTAAATCCATGAATTCAAATGTAGTTTTCAAGTCTTCATATTAACATTTCAAATCTCCGATCAAAGGCTCCGATATTCAAAAAAAAATCAGTTAAGAATTAGGTTTTGGACCCGCTATCATGAATGATTGTGAAATAATTACCAAACGAATTCACTTGCCAACCACATCGCTAAGTACATGTGTATCAGCTTCAAAAAAAAAAAAATTTAAATAAAATTATTATGAGTTGCCAGAGTTTTGATCATAGTTGGTGCCGAGATTTGGAATTTCAAACAAAGCTGCCGAAACTCCAATAAAAACATTTGGGTTAGTGGTCACGCATGACGTAAATTAGCTTTTAATTATTAGTGATGCACTATGCTCCTAAGGGAGAAGCCAGCTTCCACAGATCACCGACAAGCCTTGTTTTTGACTCTCCACCCATGCAGTCTGCGTGACTGCCATGTTCAGAATAGTGCATGGTTTCCTAGGTTACTGTATTCATAGGGGTGTGCATTTATAATCAGGGGGTCCTAGGATGACTATGGTATGATTAAAATATTAAATGTAGTCAGAGCTACAGGAGATTCACATGGTGAGTAAGTTCATCTGTGGCTTATGTCCTATTCGACACATTACATGTTTTATATAACTTTCTTAATTTGTTTTTACAGACGAATCAACAGATTGAACTTCCGACAGCCCATCACGACGTCACTCTAAGACACATTATTCCACATTATTATATATTTTTGAACACAAAAGTTGTCAAACTTTACAATAATATCAAATAGTTTCACAATAATGAAATACTAATAAATAGAACTGTGGAGATTTTAGAACAGCAAGAATATTAATTTTGACAGTATTTTTAAGCTGCGGCAGGCAAAAAGTACAAACTAATATGGGTTGAATAGTGTGTTTATGGTAAAAATAAGACAAGTAAAAAAAACTTCCACCCGATAATTATAAATAGTCTTTACTAGAGCTACGATAAAATCCTGAAATAATGATGAAGAGTACTTTGTTTTGTACAGTTTGTTTTTAAAGGGGCACTTGGATGAAAACGCCCCATATTTTGAAAGTCCGAATAGTTCAAGTATTTAAGAATAATATGACTCAATCATGTTTATGAAAACCAGATTGGCAAAAATTGTAGCCTGGGAGCCACTTGCAGTTGAGAAATTTTGGTTTAAAAACTAAAAGAACAATAGGGTTGAGTAAATGACGTCATTTACTCACGATTTAGATGATGAAAAAAATATATAATTTTTATCTGCAAATTTTGACTGTGAAGAAAATATGTTGCTTGCCTACTATTGGGACCATATAGATAAGTTTAACCAAGTTTCAAGGCATTTCCAATTTTCATCCAAGTGCCCCTTTAAGGTAATAGAAGGGGAGATTAGAGCAGTTTTATTTGACTAAGAAAAACTTACGGCACAGTCCACACCTTCCAGTGTCAGTGCTGTGCCGGGTATGAAAGCATTTAGGATTTTATGCCATGTTCGTGCATAACAATGCCTACCATGACTTTTCACACTCATGTACGAAATCTACTCTACGTATCCCTATAAGCACCAAAATTATTAATTTATTCCTAAAATGTATTAATTTTTGCTTCTCCCTAAAGCTATTCTTCCTCGATCCTCAACCTCCACCCCCAATAAAAGCAACCTTGTACCAATAGATTAACAGTTTGTTGCCATGGTAACATGGTCTACCACTGTAGTGACAATCAAATTGTATTGTTTTGGGATATAAACCAAGCAAGATTTATGAATAAAAACATTGTAGTGTGTCTAAAAATGTCGTTATTTCTTTGGAATTATATATTATTTCTTATACCCTTCTCAGACCCTCCCTACCCCTTGGAAATTCCAATCCCCTCCATGGGGGAGGTATGGGTATTTTCTGGTACTACATGACATACCCTCCTCAGACCCTCCCCACCCCTTGGAAATTCAAACTGGCAAGGATATGAATTTTCAATTTATGTACAACAGTGTGCTTCACAACTGGATATGGATACTCCATAATACTAATGGTATAATATAAATATAATGGTAAAATCTCCTCATTCTTTCTTTATCTTACACCAACTCAGAACTCTTGTCCAGTCAATCTCCGTGAATTTCCCGTATAACATTGTTCCATAGTAAGAATGTGTGAATACATACAAACCAAAGCCAAATACAAATAACGTTGATATTATAAGATAGAAGTCAGTCTCTATCGTTGCTACACTGCTTACTGGCCCTTCATAGTCTTCATCAGAGACTGTTATTGACATATTCCCTTCTAGACCTGAAAAATAAATATGAATAGTTCAGATATAACGCACGCTCTGATTGGCTGATAGCCGTGTTTACATGAGGCTATGTAAACACGGCAATTTCGATATTTTATAAAACAAATAGAAAACGTTATGCCATGTTTACATAGCCTGATATACATGGGGTAAACCTTGCCTGCGGCTCGGTTTTACACAACAGCTCTCGACTTCTTCCAAACTTCCCTCGTGTTTATATCAGGCTATGTAAACACAGCAAACGTTTTCTATTTGTTAAATAACACATTATTTATTGCTTACTATCAATCACGTGACTTTTCTGGGTTTGACTGGGGGGCAACCAATGGTTGACTGGGGGGCAACTAGTGATTCTTAAATCAAATCACATCAAAAAAAACTCCTCAAAGTATTCTATCTGACTATTTGTACAACATGAAACCAGAAAACAAGATACACACACAACCACCTCCAACATTCTACAAGCCAGTTAAAACGGAGATACTACTGGAAGTGACGTCTATTGATAGTAAGCAATTGTTTGTTTGTTCACCTATTTTTTTGGACTTTTTTGGCCTTTTTTGGCCTTTTTTTCATACTGGGTGCCCCCCCCCACACACACACTTTTCGTAGAGAAAGTTTTGTTTCCTATTGCGTCGCAAATATCAAGTTTTTTTTTTTGCTTTGGCGATTGTTGGCAGAGGTGCCCCCCTAGAACCTAGGTCCTCACTATGCCCCTGGGTTTAAGCCCTGCCTGACTTGGTGTGTATGACCGTAGAGTTTCTAATTGGTTCTCTCCTGTGCCTTGAGGGTTTTTCTCCAGTTTTCCTCCATCCTCAAAAATCAACTTCCAAATCCAGGGTTCGAAATTCCCACAAGATAATTGGCTAAATGAGGGTTGAAAATTACAAATATCGAGTGAAAAGAAATTGAACTCGCATTTTCTAACTAGTTCTCTCTTAAGAAAATGATGATAATATACAAAGAAAAATAAGGTTTTTGCTTTTGCATTCAATCCATTTATCTCGTAGCTGCTCAATGCACAAGATAAGTTTATCTTGTAATCGAAAAATTGAAATTCTAAACCTGAAATCCCAATTTTATCCTGGGTTTCACAGTAATTGGAGCTTAGCTCTGTTGTGAGTGTCCCATGCTGTGATACAACACCTACCTGTATAGTTTTGAACAAAGTTCCTTAAATCGTCAAGCGTCTTTGAGTGGTTAAATTTTAATACAGGTTTACCAGCATGAAATATGAGAATGGTTGGCACGGCAACCACTCCAAACCTTGCATTCAAACTGAAAAAAAAATTCTGAATTAAGAATTTTGAAAGCAAATAAATTTATTATTAAGATTCCTAATTGCCAATTTTGGATTTGATGCAAAACATTGTTATTTTTTCCAGATCTGTACTACGCTTCTCAGTTGAGCTTGGAAGGACAGAAGTTTTATCACAAAATTTTGTTGCTGAAAAGTGCATGTTGTCAGGGGCAACGTCAAAATTATTCAAATGGAAGCAAGCATGATACTGACATCACCGCGGCGGCAATTAAGCTTGTGAATTTTCCCCATATGCAAAACCCATAAATGAAGAATACTATACACGCATCAAGAGTTTCGCGCTGCTGCTCTATGCGCATGTTCAGGGGATTAAAAAGTGGGATAAAATTTGTAAAATATGCTATATTTTAGTTGTATCTTTCTTGTCAACTACAATTTTCACTAAATATTCAAGATCGCGTACCATTAAGCGAATTCTGAATCAAATATACCGAAAAATTGCATATTATACAAAATATCATCCCACTTTTTAATCCCCTGAGCATGGCAATTGAGCAGCAGCGCGGAACTCTTGATGCGTCTATACTACAACTGCTTTCCACTCAGGAGCTGATCTAAGCTCCTAAAGTCATACCAGCCAGCATTTGAAAGCATATGCTTAAAATTAATATTTAAGCAAAATCTGAGGGCTCTAACATAAATATTAGGGAAGTTACAGCAATTCAGAATTGGAAGGATTTGTATGTGAAACACTGCCATGGCCCGACCAGCCTCGTTTTCATGTTTTTGACACATTTTAAATGCTTATAACTCTGCAAACAATTATCATTATTCTTTGAAAACATGCACAATTACTAATTCACCGGTGGTATTTCATGTGAAGAAAAAATATTTTCTCAGTCAAAATATTTCATTAAGCTTTTCCTTTATGCAAATTGGGAGCGACCGATATTGCATAAGGTTCATACAGTTTAATACTTTTGACTTGCCCCTGACAACATGCACTTTTCAACAACAAAACTTTGGTGACAAAACTTCGGTCATTCCAAGCTCAACTGAGAAGCATAGTATTATTGCACATTGCTGACATTACAAGTATTATTGCACATTTGTGGCATTACAAGTATTATTGCACATTGCTGACATTACAAGTATTATTGCACATTGCTGACATTACAAGTATTATTGCACATTGCTGACATTACATTTGGCTTTTGCTAATGATTCACAAAGGCTTTAATAAATGATGCTAAGCCGGTGCAAATGAGTCTTTAAATGAGGTTTGCATTGAATGTGAAACTGGCGTATTAGGATCACTACTAGTAAATCTCTATACAGACATTTAAAGTTTGGGCATAATTTCATGCATTTCAGACCACATGTCATTCTCTTGAGAATATACTTGAGAATATACTTTGTTTTAGTTGTATCCACATTCATGTGCCTACTCATGTACAACTATTAAACAAAGATTTTTAAATTGTAATTCATAAAATGAAAAGTGCAACTTGCATTTTTGCAATAGTTAATTATTCTAACTACAGTGTAGCTTGAAAATGGCTCCTATAAGGAATAGAATACCAATTTTTGATTTTCAAATACCAATTTTCAGTTTACGAATTGCAATTTAAAAATATTAATTTCCAAGAGAAGTTGGAACATTTCCCAATCTAATTGCAACATTGGTATTTGGTTCGGGAGAATTGGAATTTTGAATCCGAAATGAATGACTGGTATGACTGTAAATGTGGTCATACTTTCACATCATCATCATCCATAATACCTATGTGGCATGTAGGGCCGAATACTTTTGCATGCTGCACTGTAATGGGTAGTTCTAGAAAATATCCACACCCCTACCATGGGTTACAATTTGGAAATCTAATGGAGAGGGGGGTCCTAGATCAGGAATTCCAAAGGAGAGGGGGAGAATTGGGGGGTAAACAAGTATGCAATTTCTTGGGCCAGGGGCCTTGAACCATTTTGGAATTTCCTAAGGCAAGGGGGGTAAGAAATTTGGTGCCTCCCGTGGTATGGGTATGGATATTTTCTGGAACTACCCAATAGGCAATAGACTACACAGTCAATCACATAATTTTTTACCATGTACCTTTACATACTCTAGTGATTTATTTAATTGAGAGTATTCTATTGCCTATTAACCGGCCATGAGAATTTATCTCAATCTATCAGCACAAAAAATTATTTAAAATCTATAGTATGTAAAATAATAGTAATAATGATAATAATATAACAATAATACAAAATGATAATAAGAATAAGAATAAAAATGGTGAAGATGATGATGGTATAATAATAATAATAATAATAATAATAATAATAATAATAATAATAATAATAATAATAATAATAATAATAATAATAATAATATTGCGTATCAAACATTACCTGCTATGCTTGTAAGCATCGATGGCCAATACTGGAGTATTATTAAACGCTCTGCCAAATGCATTAAACTGAGATGCAATATTCGCAGAAAACCGACAAAAAGGAGTATAGAACATAACCACAGCACATCCATCACTTCCATTAATCGATGAATTAACCCACTTTAAAAGCCCTGAGTCATTCACCAACAAAACTCTTCTAGAATCTTTTTCTTCCATATCTCGTCCTTCACAAAACCATTTTGGGCGTTTCAAAGATTCGTTCAACGCTGTGCTTATCGTGGCATTTGGATTCCCCAAAGTCAAATTGACTTCATCATCTTTAGTTTTATTATATTTTTTCTTCAAATGTGCTAAATATTTCTGATATATCGGAGTATTTATATCTTCTTTGCCCAAAACAGTTACGTTGACTTCGTCTGAAATTGGAAAAAAATTACGAAGACTGAATATTTCGAGCTTCAAAAAATACAAGAAATATTCAAACATTGAAGCTAAAAAATATTATAGAGATGAACGAAGGAGTTTGTTATGGGATACTTACAGTCATTTTGGTTTTCTAGCTTTTCTGAAGCAATAATATTGTAAAAGAAGAGCAAAGACAAGACGAGAAACATGAAAATGTTCGCCATTTTGTTTTCATTCAGAATATTCTTTAAGCAGCACGCATGCGCTAAATAATTACCGCTGATCTATCCATTACGGGCTCACTGTGCATTAAACTTCAATATATCATAAAAATGTAAAAAGAAAAAGTCTAAGAATTTTTTAATTTTTTTAGTTGACACATTCAAAAACACTGGTGAAATCTTGGTCAGTTCCAATGGTCAGGCTCTTTGCTTTGGGTGTAATTTTTCTTTCATTTCAGACCACGTGTCATTCCCTTGAAAATTGCAAAAAAAACACCGTGAAAATTTTAAGCAAACCTAAATACAGAAGTTATAGTAGACAAATAGTTTATTAAAATATTGCTAAAAATTATGAATAAATGACGTTATACAAATATATTTATTATCACAAAAATTGGAGGACTTTACAGAAGCTGTATGAACTAAAATATATATCCAGAATATCGAAACTGGCAAAGAAACCATATAAGTCTTTACTGTTGTACATGTCACGTGTTTCAAGGTTTAGACAAAGCCAACAGATAGCGTGACTGCAGTCATTGCGATCAAAAATCTAGTTGAAACCACATGAAATTGCGTAGTACGTGGAGCAATTTTCTCTGCAACTTGGCTCGCAACGGCGTTGCGAGACAAGTTGCAAGAGGGTTTACACGGTGGAATGGAGACGCAGTCGTTGCCAAAAGTACCCGAAACGAATTCTACTTTTCACAACAATTCACCGTTTGACCTCTAGGCTTTCACGTGGTGGATCATGTTACGGTCACCAAAAAGTGCGGACATTGTTGTTGAATTGCCACACGATCGTACTAACTTTTATACAAATTATCTACTTGATTTGTTTATTCTGTTCTCAAAATGTTAGTGGACCTATCTAAATACTTTATTTTTAAAGAAGTTTTGATAAAAATTTGAGAACAGAAGAAACAAATCAAGTCCATAAATTGTATAAAAGTTAGTACGATCGTGTGGCAACTCAACGACAATGTCCGAACTTTTTGGTGACCGTAACATGATCCACCACGTGAAAGCCTAGAGGTCAAACGGTGAATTGCTGCAACTTGTCTCACAACATTTTGCAAATTGCACTGTGGGTTACACGCCGCAATGCTCCATGGCACTTGTCTCGCAACGTCGTTGCGTCATGACAAGCTGCAGAGAATAGGTGCTTCATGTAATCGCACCTTTAAAGTGTACTATCTCAAAATTTTATCGTTTTTAAAACCTTCTTCTTATAAATGTTAGTTAAAACTTCAAATTTCGTTGTATTTATCATTTAACTATTTTATTATTATTACTATATCAGTTAATTATTATTACTATTTTTATTATCTATCTTGTTTAGTTTTTTTAGCTAATTTACTATATAAGTTTCGTGATGAGAGACCGACCTGCTAAAAGCCTGCATAGCAGTTTCGTTATGCCGTACTCAATAAAATTGTTTGAGATTTTTTGGTCAGCGGTTTGGCGCCATAAAAACTGATTCAAAACCCAAAAGGCTCTGGGACGAGATTGTTCTTGCGTGGCTACGAAGGATTTTGGAAACCTTTCCGCTGATCCTCCATTAATTTTGCTGCAAACCTCTTTCCCGTGACGTCAAAGCATTATCCTAATATGGACCAATTGTCACTCGTATCACTCGTATTCATTTGGAGTAATTTCTACCATGATCATTGTGTACAGCGGGTGCTCAGTTTCTGATAGTACTTTGTATGTCAGTGAGTTGAGGCCGTCTTTTTCGACATGAATATGGCTTTCTCTTAGCATAGCATGTCTGAAAGAGATTAACATAAATGTATTAGGAATAAGTATGTATAAGTATGTTTCGCATATAGGTCCTTTGCATGATGACGTCATTTTACTACCAGAATACTGCAAAAAATGTCTTTCTTAAGTTAGCTTTTTACCGCCTAGAATAGCAAGACATAAACGGTCAAAAGAAAGTACGCAAAGGATTCTGGTAGTAGTAGTATAAGATGCTATAATGCGACGTAGGAATAGCCTGAGTATCAGGCTCTTTCCCCTCCCCCTCCCCCTCCCTTTCCCCTCTCCCCAGGCCCCCGCTTCGAAGGCCTGATACTCAGGGTAACGTAGGAAAAAATATTCAATTCTTGGAAACATAGCATGTGAAACAAGATGGCGGTGCAAAACAACGAAAATTTCGCTCTTAAATAAATACCGCTGTATTATTTCACAACAGACTCCATCCTCGTACCCATACCCTACTCATTAGCCAAATCGTAAGACTACGAAATGAGTAGGGTCTGGGTACGAGAATGAATACACTCTGCTCTCGGGCATGAATGTGTGAGAAGTGAGTCAGTGAGAGCTGGGGCAATAGACCCCTTGCAGCACTTTGAAATGCAGCTCAATTTGGAGGACAATTAAAACAATAAGTTCCATTTCTCAGGAGATTGAAATTCTTTTGTTTTGTCCTCCACATGGATTTGCTTTGACGTCATGTCTATACTGAGCTAAATGCTCTCAAAGGAAGGAGCGTAATCATATCATTTGCCGCGTGATTACTATAAAACTAAAGACTGTATGGAAATCACCTCCACAAAACAGTGCAAGTCAATATATCTAGTAATCAGTTCTTTTTACTTTTTCAATAACAGAACTATCTATATGCTTCGAGGGTTTTTCCGGGTTCTCCGGGTTTTCCTCCCTCCTCAAAAATGAACTTCTAAATTCGAATTGGAATGCAGTGGAGGTAGAGCCACTCTGTGGATTCCACTGTTAATTCTCATTATTATCATTATTATTATTATTATTATTATTATTATTATTATTATTATTATTATTATTATTATTATAATATCTGTGGTCACCTTTCAGGGTTTCCTTTACTCTTCCTGTGTTTTATCATGTAGTATCGACCTATCTGTTGTGCAGGACGAGTGAGGCCTAAGGATGCCTTCACGACTCTGTTAACAGACAAGCAGACAAAAATCATTACATAAAGGTCATCTCTTCCCCACCCCACCCCACCCCCAGCAGTTAAACATCTACCTACCTTACATACAGGTCATCATCTTCCCCACCCCACCCCCAGCAGTTAAACATCTACCTACCTTACATACAGGTCATCATCTTCCCCACCCCACCCCACCCCCAGTAGTTAAACATCTACCTACCTTACATACAGGTCATCATCTTACCCACCCCACCCCCAGTAGTTAAACATCTACCTACCTTACATACAGGTCATCATCTTCCCCACCCCACCCCCAGTAGCGGTTTGGAAATCCATTTGCCTTCGAGAAATGTTCCGGCCAGAAAGCTTCCACTCCGCCAAAGATCTTCTTGTAACCTAACCTATTTAGATTGAAGATTGAAGCACAATCATATTATTACTGAGTATTTTTCTATCTGAGTTCACATAAATTTTCTTGTGCAATAAACATTTCAAGCCACTTACTTGTACTTCATTGTATCAACCGCAGTGGACATATGTCTTGGTGAGGAAGGACAGCTGTAGTCATTTCTGTCATCTTCGGGAATCAGGTCCACATCGTGGAATATTACACAGTCGTATTTTTCTTTTTTCATCGCTTCTTGAAACCCGATGTTCATCAGCATTCCGCGGTTAAAGGGGCGTTTGCCTGACTGAAGAAAATGAATCCATGGAGAATGAGTACAACTGTTGCATGCGCAGAGGCATTGCACGCATCACAAAATAGAAAGCTGCTTCTGCAACGTTTATCGTGCGAACACAACATGCACTCTTGCTGGCAATAATGTGATGCTCTCAGGCGATGAAGTGCGACTTGCATGGCCCAAATTCTGCAATGTTTGAGCTAGTAGCTTTTCTTATTTCATGCCAGAAACGTTGACTACCACAGTTGTACTATTTGTCTTTTCCTGTAGCATACAACATACGCTCAGAGATATAGAAAGTTTTGCTTTGTCGGTCAGTTAAACGTAAAGAATTTGCTTATATCATTATCAAATTAGGAATACGTTTTAAAGTATCCTGCCAAAAATTAAGGGTTTGGTGTATTTAATCTCTTTATTTTGTCTGGTTTTAAAACTAGCAGAAGTTGTTACTCAGCTCTGACTTTATATCCTACCTGTTCAATAACGAATATCCTGTAATCCAACATCTGCCATCTTAGAAACCGATGCATGTGTTTCAGAAATATTGATAGATGAGGGTATCTATCACGAAAGGGAATAACTATAGCCACCTTAAAGAAAAATATTAGGAATAAGCTCAAAACAATTGTCATATTACAGGAGCCATCATGCTCTGGAAGTGAAATCCAGGATTTTGTCCTCAATTCAAATTTTTCAAAATCGGATTTCAACAGGTCTCAGAGGGGTAGGGAGTGGTTAATCGATGAAACCTGGTCCATATTGTGGGCCGCTGTCTTTGGGGAAGCATGCAAACTGAGCTAAATTTCAAAATATCTGATTGAGCTACCTGTGGTTTTGATGAGTATGACATCACATACCTTTGTGCCTTGACACTTTGTTGGCTTCCAGCTTCCGCCTTTAGCGACAAACAGCAGTTCTTGTTGAGCTTCCTCCATTTTAGGTGCTAGTCTAGGCCTCTTTTTTATTTGTAATCGTCCAACTAGACAAACGGTTTATGACGTTATGACTGAGTTTTGTAAGTTCGCTTGAAATTAGAGAAGGCAAGAACCCGGATAAAAAAAGAAAAAATAGGAAAGAAGTAAATAGGAATAGGAAAGATAGAAAAGATAGATATGAAAGAAGGAAAGAGGGAGGAAGAAAGTGAAGAAAGAAAGAAAGAAAGAAAGAAAGAAAGAAAGAAAGAAAGAAAGAAAGAAAGAAAGAAAGAAAGAAAGAAAGAAAGAAAGAAAGAAAGAAAGAAAGAAAGAAAGAAAGAAAGAAAGAAAGAAAGAAAGAAAGAAAGAAAGAAAGAAAGAAAGAAAGAAAGAAAGAAAGAAAGAAAGAAAGAAAGAAAGAAAGAAAGAAAGAAAGAAAGAAAGAAAGAAAGAAAGAAAGAAAGAAAGAAAGAAAGAAAGAAAGAAAGAAAGAAAGAAAGAAAGAAAGAAAGAAAGAAAGAAAGAAAGAAAGAAAGAAAGAAAGAAAGAAAGAAAGAAAGAAAGAAAGAAAGAAAGAAAGAAAGAAAGAAAGAAAGAAAGAAAGAAAGAAAGAAAGAAAGAAAGAAAGAAAGAAAGAAAGAAAGAAAAGAAAGAAAGGAAGGAAGGAAGGAAGGAAGGAAGGAAGGAAGGAAGGAAGGAAGGAAGGAAGGAAGGAAGGAAGGAACAAAGAAAGGAAGGAAAGTAGGAAGGAAAGAAGGAACAAAGAAAGAAAAAGGGAAGAAAAGAAATGCCAAAGCAAAGGAACGAACGAACAAATAAAGAATATAGAACTGTAGAAAGGAACTTAAGGAAAGAAGAAAAGAGAAAAAAAATGTATGGATGAAAAAAACTTGATTCTCGCTTTATATATTTCTGGCTTTACTTAGTATTTTAATATTAGTATATTATTAAAATAATTGATTGTTTGATAAACAAGATTTAGTTTAATTGTATATCGATTAAAATCTATTTTCCCCGACGGGCTACTGTCAGTCAAATGCACGCCAGCTTAAACTGGGAAGCTATAGAATAGCTCATTTTCTTTTGTTGATTATTGTCTGACATGATTTGATATCATATCTAGTAAAAAAGTTCTTTGTCTGAGATATGAGTGTCATGATATCGAATAAATAAAGTGTAATCTGCAATAAATAAAACGCCAAAATTATCAGCATAAATAAAGTTACTAACCTCGTTTCGGCCGAACACAAGGAGTCAATGGCTCTGCTACTTCTACGGTCTCTAGTTCGTCAATCTTTTTCATTAATTCATAAAGCGCTACGCCATTATCACGTATTGGTTTCCTTGTAAGAGGAGATAAAGTTTCATCTTCTGTAGGACTTGAATCATCCAAGGCGTCTTTGTTCTTGAAGTTGGAAAGAAAATCTATAAATGCTTCGCTGTCATCGTTATCTTCATCAAAATCTCGCACAATCTTTTTTGTGGTGGACGTTTTGAAAATAGAAGAAGTTGGACGAAAAGAAGTTTCGGATAGCGTCTTTTTAGTTATTTCTTGTGGATTTTTGCGAAGTCTTTGGTAGAATTCTCCTTTGCTGTATCCACTATGATCTTCTTCGTAACTTATCGTTATTTTGGGGAGTTTTCTCATTACGAATCCGTAGAGAAAAAAATATCCAATACTCCCTAAAAACACAACGAGATATAGAACCTTTAAAAGCTGCATTGTTTAAGTTTGAGGACGATAATGTGAATAAATAAATGAATAACGTAGCTATACGACTATGATATTGACTTGGATACGGGAAATTGTTAAAAAGAATGTAAGCTGATCAAGGTTTGACGTAGCAACTTCAATTGTCTAAAAAGGTTTTTTTAACGCTTCCAACAAAAAAATCCTTTAGAGAAATCATATATTTTTAAAATCTAGAATCCAAAATATTTATCCTACGACATATTTGAAATATTTTTTAGGGGTAACTTTTTAGCAAAAAATCTCCGTGTTAGCTCCCGTACGAATTCTAACACAGGAAGCCCACAGGTAGCGAATTACGTCTTAAAAACTTCAACATGCATTTTAAAGCCCAATAGCATAAACTTAGTTAGTTATTGGGTTTTGAATAAATAAATTTGAGATTTCAAACTCGATATTTCCCTTTTTTTTTATATCAATGTTGATAACCGGACTGAGTCTCTATTCGCTTTGAATTTTGGATTGCCTGTGGAATTGATTAGAACAGGGACGCAAAAAATTAGAGGCATCTTTAGAGGATCTTTAAATCAATAAATGGATTGGTTTAAAGAAAAGTTTAGTGAAACAGGAAACGAAAGCCCTGCTGATAGCAGGTACGAAACGTATTATCTAGAAGACGTCTTTAAATATAATATTGTTACAACTTCGTTCAGCCGAAAGCCTCGTTAGCTCAGTGGCAGAGCACTGGTCTTGTAAACCAGGGGTCGGGAGTTCGAACCTCCCACGGGGCTTGCTGAAATAATTTTTTTTAAAGTATTTTTAATGTTTCTTTTTCTTTTTTTCTTCTTCTTTTTTTCCCCCCAGTACGCTTAATAATAATTTTTTAAGGAAAAAAAACCTTTTTGAAAAAATTAAAAAATAAATATTCATAAAATTTACACGGAATTGTTCAAGACACCAAATATTTTTTAAAAAGGATTTTCTTAAAGACGCTTCATATTCTAAATAATCCTTTATTCATTTTTTGTTTCAATATGCCCAAACTTAATTTTAAACTTTTACTAATTTTTGTGCATTTTGCCATAATGACGTCTTTTTTTTTTTTAATTTCGCAATTTGTTTCAATTTGCCCAAATTTAATCAAATTTTTACTGTCTAATTTTTGTGCTTTTTGGTGCTTTTTTGTGCTTAACGGAGTCAAATATCCTGGTTCTAGCAAGAGCACTAGGACAAATCTGTTGTGAGAATTTGTAATAAATGTTACATGTTATTATACTTATCTGTTGTTCTTTCTTGGAATGAAGCGCCATTCAGTCTAAATGACCTTTTATTTAGCCTCTGTTGTCCGTTCAGGGCCACCAACCCTTGTACTCTTCGAACGGTCCGTTGATATTTGAATCTAGTATGTTCCAGTTCTTATCGGCCAAAGTTATTCATTATCACTCTTTTAAAATAAGTTAATCAAATTCGACTTAAACACACAAAAAAGAGAGGGGTAGGCAAGAATAGACTCTTCCACAGTCTCTTCTATTGTCCTCTCGTCTGTTACGATAATCCAATTATTTAATTTTTGACATTCAAGTGAGCAATTTGTTTACACAACGCACAGGTATCCCAAGCTGGGTTTCTGTGATATCCTATCGAACTTATAAGGCAATGTATGGCGATTTTTAGAAAAAATTAAAAATCAGTAAATCACACAAATAAATGTTCCTACTTGTGTTTCGTGTTTTCCTTTGAATCTCTGTGAAGTTTCAGGTCATTTGCAGCAATATTGAGCGAGTATTGTGGTGGAGTATCCCTCGTACTTAAACATACATTGCCTTATAAGTTCGATAGGATATCACAGAAACCCAGCTTGGGATACCTGTGCACAGCGCTACGGCTTTTACTCCCCAAAGAGTCCCAAAGCCGTTGTGTGATCAATGGGTCATAGCACGATTTTTTATTGATCTATTAAAAGAAAAAGTAAATTCTAGCTCACCAAATTGTTAATGGCTGTAGAAAATTGAAAACTCTGCCAGTATTTGTCATTTGTTTTTCTCCTCTCCCCGCCCCCACCCCCACGTTACGCTTTTTTAACATCGCCCTTAGTCCTTCGCGGCTTTTTTCGCTCAGCAATGGAATAAACAATAAAAAAGCAGCAGGGAAAAAAAAAAACAAAAAAAAAAAAACGCCAGCTTCGCAGGCTAGGGTAGGAGTCACATGGAGTTAATGGAGTTTGTTTGTCAAATTTGAGAAAATCGGTTCCAGTTCCCAGCTCGTTTTGTTTATACCGGCCGGAACCCGGCGATTGCATAGCCAGCCACAGGGAGCCCAACACAATATCATGTATTGTGTAGGTGAATTAAAACGAACTAAATAAAACAAATGAATACAAATAGAAAATAACAAATGCGATAAAAAAAAATAATAAAAAATTTAAATTAAAAAAAAAAAAAAAAAAAATGGTAAAAAGATAAATAACATTCATGATCAAGAAATATCTGGATATTTAGTAAATAAGGGACAAGGTCAAAACAATTGTCCAAAATAGGGACCCGATTTTATTGATTTAGGTGGTGGGTACCGGTAAACACCCCCTCCCCCCTTAGAGGCCTGTTGAAATGCTCGATACTGGGTGTCCATAGTGACTATTTAATTTCTATCCACAAATACGTTGTTTAGAATACATGAAAACAGACAGTACATTCACTTCTACGACTTGACTTTTAGTTTTGGAGATATTTGAGGACAAAATCCAGGATTTCACTTCCAGAGGTGGTGGGTACCGGGTAACACCACCCCTCCCCTCCAAATCAGGTCACGTAAGATGACAATTATTTTGACTTTGTCCCTAAACCCCTCCTGGCGGCTGGGATATCGGCTGATAATGTCCGAGGATGAGAAATGGCCCAGAAAAAAAACATTTGGCCGAGAAGCGAAGAAGATTTTCGTCCTCAAGGAAACTCGCTAGCGAGAATAAGCACATAAACTCGCTAGCAACAACTGAGCTAGCCTGGAGTAAAAAAATTGAACAGGTATTTATATATTTCGATCGCTTAAAAGTTAATCTGGACAAAGAAAAAAATTTCAACCCCCTAAAAAAATCTCGATCCCTTTTGGCAGTAACGGCTTTCCATAGACGGGGGATATCGCCTGATATCCGTCCTTCACGTGACCCATTTGAACCAATGACAGCACGCAAAATTTTATCGTTTGGATATAAAAAAGAATATCAGTATATATATTGATAATAAGAAAAAATAATTTCAAGCCTTGAAAGACTGGAATTGAATTTTCTCAAGGCATATAAACCCTTAAGCCGAGATCGTTCCAGTATGTATGCTGATACCTAAGTTGTAATTTTTAAGTTAAGATTAAAATTAGTTTATATAATGTAAAAATCTTGTATAAGCTTATTGTTGTCGTTGTTGTTGTTGTGATCGTCGTTGTAGTCGTTCGGTAGCCCGGTTTCGGTAAATTGTTGTGGCTGTTTTTGTTCTTGCTGCTGCTGTTGTTGCAACTGCTCTTGTTGTTGTTGTTGTTGTTGTTGTTGTTGCTAGCGCTGCTGCGTTTGTTACTGCTGCTGCTGTTGTTGTTGTTGTTGTTGTTTCGTTGTTGCTGTTGTTGTTGCTGTTGTTGTTGCTGCTGCTGTTGCTGTTGTTATTGTGAATGCTATTGCTGTACGTCGTCATTATGGTTCTTTATCTCAATTATATTCTTGCAATAACGTTACTTTAGAGTAGCTTTTTGATGTTCTAACGAGGACACAAGCCTTGAAGACGACAACACACGCACGAGAAAAACATAGCTCCTCAATCTCAGAGGAACCTTGACTCTGCTAGTCTTTTCCTTGTCACTCCTAGAGATCTTAACCATCCCTGGAAACCAATCGTACTCTGAATGGCGGTGGCCTCAACGTGATCCCAAACGAACAATCATCGACATCCGGTAGGACATCTCCATCACTTTTAAGCTTAAAACTCCTCACAAACCGGGTAGTGAATAAGAAGGACTCCATCCTCGCCAGTGCTTCTCCGGGACAAACACGATGTCCAATACCAAAAGCAATCAAGAAGTCTGCAGCTCGGTATGCATCAAAGTTCCTATTTTCGTCCAGGAATCTCTCCGGTTTGAACTCTTTTGGATTCTCCCATACCTCAGGGTCGTGGTGAATGGCGTATATGTTCAACAATACCGTAGTCCCTTTGGGCACACGGTATGGGCCAATGGTAGAGTCACACAGCGCCTCATGAGGAATGGCCAATGGCATCACGCTACAGTGACGCAAGACTTCCGTAATAAACGCTTCCAAATATGGCAGCTCTTGACGCTCGCCCCATTCCGGCGCGCGCGGTCCTATGACGTCATCAAGCTCTCGGTGAATTTTTTCCTGTACATCCGGGTACTTTGTGAGGTAGTACATTATCCAGAGAAAATTCATCGACGGCGTCTCGCTGCCCGCCATTATCGTGTCATTCATTGTCATAACTATATGATCCTCTGTCAGTTCATTCTTGTCATCGGGATCATTATTCGCTATCTTGATAAGATAGTCCGTAAGATCAGAGGAGCGACAGCCGTCATCAATAACGTTGGGCTTGTCCTCAAACTTCGCTTTGTGTTCCTTGTAAATCCTATTTAATATTGTATCCCTTACGTCGACTGCATTCTTGACTTCTCTAATGATACTAAACGGTACAAATTTAAGGAATGGGAACGTATCAATAAAGTTTGTCGCAGCAAGTCCCTGCACAAAGATCGTCAGGGCGTCCATTAAAGACCAGAATTCTTTATCGTCGTCTCTGTAACGCTTTCCTAAGGCCAAAGTCGCAGCTATGTTGCCGAAGGCGAATACAACGTAGCCTGAAGGGTCAATAAACAAATCAGTGCCGTTCTTCCTCATCCGATCAATCAGTTCATCAACTTCCTGTGCAACCATTACCTCAAGTCTAGGTTCTTTGTTTCTCTGTTCTCTGATCTTGCTAGCAATTGCTTTGTGCTGTTTTCTGAAGGTTTTAGAGAACGTTTGAAAACCAACACCTTTCCCGTTTCTGGAAAACAAACTTCCAACAAAATGTAATGGCCGTCCAGCAAAGTCGGATCCCTTTTTCACCAAGGCTTCTTTGGCGTTGATGTAGTTGTTTATGACGACCACGAGGTTACACCCCATGCTGAGGCGATACACGGGACCATAACGACGAGCTAGGCGATAGAAATCCAAGTACGGCTTATTGGAAAGTAAGTGAAGGTTTCCAATCACTGGCAAAGGGAAAGGTCCAGGAGGAAGGTACCTGAAATCGAAGTAGACTCGAACAACGAAGTAAACAACCAAGAAGGTCAACATCGCCAATACCCAAAAGAACATGTCAGCGTCAAAGTCCCAGAATTTCCTTCAAGTTTAGAGGAAAATAGTTCAGTTAACGTTAAAAATGAATTACCGAAACTTTCAGTTGGGGTTCTTAGATAGAAGAGGCCGAGAAGAGAAAATAATCTGCTGCTTACTTTAACAATTAATGTTGGAGTGTGAATTGAACTCTACTGACTCGGTACTTAACATTATATAATGGCCCTATAATACCAGCGTTCTTGGGGGATTGGATATTTGTTTGATCTAGGATCTAACTCGATGGGGGTAGAATGTTGTGCAAAGTCTTGACAGTACTCTTACCTTGTCAGTGGTTAAAAAACGACGTGGACTGTTGTGATGCAGGATTATTGGGAATATTCAAAATGTTCGAAGTGATTACAATGCCACTATCATCGCATTATTGTACGATGACAAGTCAAGTGTAAAATTGATGCATACTGATTGATATTGTAAAGGCCATTTCCTGAGTAATCTTGACATACTCTTTCAGATGAGCTTAAAGTACTATCAACAGACGTCACTCTGGTCTCATGGTTTTCAATATGAATAATGGAACATTGAACAATGAACTTGAAGGGCAAAGTCTGGCTGTTACTAAAGGATGGTATAGACTCCTTGCAGCATGTCGGAATGCAGCTCAATTTGGAGGGCAAAACAATAGTTTCCAATTCTCAGGAGATTAAAATTCTTTTGTTTTGCCCTCCAAATCGAGCTGCTCTGACGTCACGTGCAAGGGGTCTATTCTTCGTTTTCACGTTACGTCATGCTGGTTACCTAACAAGAGATACTAATTTACACTTGAAGATCAGTGAGATTCATGAGATTCTTGAAAAAACAACAGAGTCTCTGGATGACAGCATATGATGAACAGTGTTTGCCGGGCTTTCTAGAAGCCGTCTTCACCGGCCGTTTGCAATAAGTTTCATGATTGGTATCCCAGATAGTATATAGCCTATTAGAATAACAATAGATTAGTCTTCCAAACAATGAAACAAAGCCCAACCTAACAAAAGTGGCTTACTATGGGGCAGCAAAAATAGAGCTGCAGTCCTATGTTCTGCAAGCGGTCTAAACAGATACGTGGCCAAACATGGTATGGTTTTCAGCGTTTTTTCTCTGGAACAAGGTATATAAAATCACACTCTCTCTGGACTGGTTGTCTATTTTTACGAAGTATGTGAAACAGGGAACAGGGTATATTTTTATGGCATTTACTCTGGAACAGGGTCATAGTTTGGAGGGCTCAGATAGTTTGAACCACCCCTAGTACCCCCCGCGAGTTCCAAATATTGAAGTCTGTAAGCTGGTAATGAGATTCATGAGATTCATGAGATTCATTCAGCTGATTAATACCAAGCAATACAATACTCTCTGGTTAATAGCACATGACGGGCAGTGTTTGCCTGTCATTGTAGGATGGTAATGAGAATCATAAGATTCATTCAGCTGATCGTTGATACCAAGGTCTACCAAGCATAAATCCGATTGATAAACTTCTAACAAAACACAGCACAGACAGGAAGGGGTCATTGCCTAAAATAATCACCAAAAACTTAAGAATATCTGGTCAATTATTTCTGGAAAAAAGCGCTGTTTTGATGCTGTAAATAAAGGTTCAAACTATAGGGCAAAGGCGTTCATTGAAATTCAAGACCGATGCCGAGGGCGCAGCCCGAGGCTGAGGTCTTGAATTTCAATGAAAGCCCAAACCCGTGAGTTTGAACCGATATAAAAACCAGGGACAGGGGACAGGTCTTGGATTTCAAATTCAAAACCTTGCCCAGGTTTTGAATTCAGCCCCGCACTCCCGTGCTGATAATCAAAGCCACCCCCGGCTTTAAGAATGAGGTCTTACCCTGGACCTCAAAACCTACATAAAACAATAGAATTGGGGTGTGGCTGGTTTTTAAAATGCCACAAGAAATTAAGGCTGGGCTGCAACTATACTACCTTTGTAAATGTCGATGATTGCAAAGTTCTGTATCTCAGTCCGAAACTACGCAAATTTTTCTTTCAAATTTTCAAATCTAGGATCAATAGATGTGACCTCGGCTTCTATTTAGTATCATTCATGGTCCAGACGTAAAGAAAGACCGACGTCGGAAGAAAGAGAAGAAGAAAAAAAAAAGAGATCTAGAGGAAATGCGAAACTAAAGAAACCGGTGATAACAGGAAAAAATGTACCGGAATTTAGTCTTCAATGTTCTTCAAATCATTAATTTTTTTAAAGAATCTTTTTTATTGCATGGTCACACATATTAATATGTACAAATTTATCATTTCAGTGCTTTTTAACCTAATTTAAGTAGCTTTAATTAAATTATATTACAGTGGAAAGAAATTGACTCATTGCGACCCGAGTATGTAGTGTCCACTCAATAAAGGATGTACCACTGTAATTTAGCTTTGTAATTATTGACAATAAATAGAAATTTCATACGAAAGAGGTTCAACTTATTAGCTTCTAATAATAATTATTAATATTAATATTATAGTTTTAAAAACATGGAAATATTTTTAAGAATGGATTAGAAATTATTATTTTCTTTGACATCAGTTACGGAGTGATTCAACTGGAATGCAGCAGAATTCGTCAGATTGGCTCCAAATACCCTAATTTCGCATTCGATGCAAACCGCTGTTTTTGAAGACCACAGGCTCATTTGTACAGGGTTAGCCTCGTTTATAAGTCAGCTATTCAACGACACCATTAAAAGTCCGTGGGATTTCAAAACATTGGTATTGTTCAACTTACACATTTTTTTACATTACAGTTAACTTTTGTAAATCATTAGCAACAACCAACTGTGTGTAAAGAATGTGTAAGTTGAATAATACCAAACCCACGGACCAGAAATTGGTGTATTGCGTAGAGAGACAAAGAACAGCAGCACGGAAACACAAGCAAAAATTGGTGAGCTAACTACAAAAAATACTTTAGATATTCTTACGATATGCAAATCCACATACAATCCGTTTGTAATAAGAGTACCTTGCTTGGGCTTCCTGTGGTTCAATAAAAACTCTATGACTTATTCTCATTTTATCTATTTGATACGATAATTCAACAAAATTCTACAATCATTAATTAATCATTAATTAAATTATTAATTGTTAAAGCATTATATTTTCATTGAACCCCTTTCTACATCTAAAAAAGTAAATGTGAGGAAAATGCTCAAAAAAAAAAAAAACAACAACAACAACAGAAAAACAGGAAATAATTATGTGCATTGACCAACAATCTGATAATCTATTGACATACACATTGGTTGCCAATAAACCTTTTTACCTTGGGCGTAACGTTTTCCCATTTCAGACCACGTGTCATTCCCTAGAGTATCATTTCTTTGTTTAACAGTAGCGCATAAGAAGACACATGAATATGGATACAACTGAAACAATCTTATTCTCAAGAAAATGACAGCTTCAGCCCCTCTAAAGGTTAAGGTCGAAACGATTGCCATTTCGTGAGACCCTATTTAGAGGGGAGGGTTGGGGTTATCCGGTACCCACCACCTCTGGAAGCGAAATCCTGAATTTTGTTAAATTTCTTTAAAATTCAAATCTTAAATTTCTTTAAAATTCAAAGTCAAATTGCAAAGATAAATGTAGTGTCTGGTTGCATGTATTTGTGTATAGACCCCTTGCACGTGACGTCAGAGCAACTCAATTTGGAGAACCAAACAAAAGAATTTCAATCTCCTGAGAATCGGAACCTATTGTTTTGCCGTCCAAATTGAGCTGCATTCCGACGTGTTGCAAGGGGTCTATAGAAATAGTCACTACGGACACCCAGTATCGAGCATTTTCAACAGGTTTAGATCTCTGAGGGGGGGGGGGGGGGGGGGTATTTATATTGGTACCCAACACCTAAATCAATAAAATTGGGTCCTGAGCGAAACCAATGATTTGACCTTGTCCATAAATAATTCAAGGTCCAAGGAGATTTTTATGAGTGATCCACGTTGAAGTGTGCACGCATAGTTAGATCTATAGAACACCATTTTAAAACTTCACTGAAAGTCGCGAAAAAATACCATGTTTTATCTGTGAATAAACAAATTTGGCTGAGTTTAGAAAATATGTTTTTATTTTACTTCATAAACCCCTTTCACGTGACGTCAAAGCAGCTCAATTTGGAGGGTAAAACAAAAGAATTTCAATCTCCTGAGAATTGGAACCTATTGTTTTGTCCTGTCGAAATTGAGCTGCATTCCGACGTGTTGCAAGGGGTCTATTCGTTAAGGTTTAAAGAAGGGTATTTGATAAGTTAGTGTTTATGGATAAATGATTAATTTAAGATTATAAGGTTATAATCGTATTTAGTTAGTGAGAAGGCGTTTAACTTAAAGATTTATTCTTGTAAAGGAACATGGAACGATGCTAAAATCCGAACTCCACTGAAGTGATGGCATTAAAAATTCCAATGTAATCCGGGATCGATATTCCAATAACATTGTCGTTCGCACGCTCAACCAAACTATATCCATATTTGGGAAGATTACCTTATTTGGAAGTGAATGTAGATCTCCTTTTGGTGAATTTTCTGACAAATTTCTCTGTAAATTCTCGAAAATTTGAATGAAAACTAGCGATGAAATATTTCAAACTGTCCGCCATCTAACCTAGGTAACCTTTCCTTTGACAAAGGAAGCCCAAAAGTATAAAACCACAGGGACCCCGCGCGAACGACCACATAAGTTTGATATGCATTACATGATTGTGGTTTTTGTAAAGACCAAAAAGGGCGCCCAGTTGAAGGGTCACAAACTTCGCCACTAGAATAAGACTGATTTGTCTGTCTGTACATCTGCCCGTCTTTTTGCTGTCTGTCTGTCTGTGTGTTTATGATTCCATTTGTCTGCCCGTCCGTCCGTCCGTCCATTCGTCCGTCTCTCCGTCCGTCTGTCTGTCTGTCCGTCCGTCTGTCTTTCTTTCCACGCCATGTTTCTAGCCTGTCCAGTTGTTAATAATTTCTAATATCTATTTATGGTACATACCATAAAGTTTTAATGGGATTAATGTAATCATACACCGTACTCCTCTTCCTGTTGCTGTCCTGGATTGTGTGTGAGATCCCTCGGAGATCATCAATGAATCTAAAAACACAGAGGAACATCAAGGATACTTCTATCTAGAAGACAAGCAAATTTTTACCTCGACCAAGAAAAAAGAATAAATAAATAAAAACTGTCGTATTGTGCGAAGAACGAAAATAGCGATTTACATCTCGGTAATTCAACAGGAAGCCCGAGTAAATAGAAAACAAAGATTGCGCATCGACAAAGATTGCGCAACTACATTCAAATAAAACTAGTTTTACCAGTTATTGTTGGTCTAGTCATACCAGTATAAACCTGTTTTTTCTTACCTTTCCCAGGCTTTCACATCGTCAGGGTGGTACAAGTATTGTACACTCAGGTTGGACAGGCCATAGCTGTGTTTCTCGGACAGCAGTTTGGTGATAATCATTATCTCCATTGACACACTCTTAGATGGGAGACAGGCCAAGATCGAGTTCTCCTCACGCCAGCTCTGTTGATCATGGAAATCCAAAGAATGAAGTCAAACCATAAGAGTCACGAAAAGACCCCTTGCAGCACATTGGAATGCAGCTCAATTTGGAGGACAAAACAATAGGTTCCAATTCTCAGGAGATTGAAATTATTTTGTTTTGTCCTCCAAATTGAGCTGCTTTGACGTTACGTGCAAAGGGTCTATTTAAAGGAGTAATGGAGCTCTTAAGATTCGTTGTTTGTTGTTATCTATTTCAGACCATGTGATGGCACTCGTTGGAGATGATTCTTTCAGGTGTAAATATTTTAATAAAAGAACATTTCTCAAGCGAATGTCTTGTGGTCTGGACCGTCATTGTCATCATCATCATCATCATCATCATCATCACAATCATCATCATCATCATCATCATCATCATCATCATCATCATCATCATCATCATCATCATCATCATCATCATCATCATCAGCATCATTATCATCACACCTTTCATCAACAAAATCACTACCTTATCCCTAGGGAGAGATTCCTGGGTAATTTGGCAGATCTCAGATATAGATATCATTATCATCACCATCATCATCAACAAAAATGGCTACCTTATCCCTAGGGGGAGATCCCTGGAGCAACGCTGGGTAGTTTGGCAGATATCCATATTCTTCGTACTGTGGTGTATTAACAGCAGAATGACTGACTGTAGACGCGAAGATGATGGACGTCAAGACAGAGACTAATTCATCTGGAGTGGATAACAGGCCATCTCCTGGGATACCCTGTTAAATAAGTAGAAAAAGATTTAGAATAGCACATGACGGGCAGTGTTTGCCTTTCATTATGTAGGCTGATAATGAGATTCATTCAGCTGATGCAAGCAATAGAATACTCTCTAATACTCTCTTGATAGCACATGACGGGCAGTGTTTGCCTATCATTGTAGGCTGGTAATGAGATTCATGAGATTCATTCAACTGTTTGATACCAAGCAGTAGAATACTCTCTGGTTGATAGCACATGACGGGCAGTGTTTGCCTAATCATTGTAGGCTGGTAATGAGATTCATGAAATTCATTCAGCTGATTGATATCAAGCAATAGAATACTCTCTAGTTGATAGCACATGACGGACAGTGTTTGCCTGTCATTGTAGGCTGGTAATGAGATTCATGAGATTCATTCAACTGTTTGATACCAAGCAATAGAATACTCTCTGGTTGATAGCACATGACGGGCAGTGTTTGCCTGTCATTGTAGGCTGGTAATGAGATTCATGAGATTCATTCAGCTGATTGACACCAATCAATAGAATACTCTCTGGTTGATAGCACGTGACAAGCTAGTTGTGCCATAATGTGTGACATCGACCAATCAGCGTCGAGAACATCAGACCGTTCCTCACCTTGATGCTGCAGCCATCGTTACCGTCAGATGCCAGCTCACGTGACCATTCTCGTAGCTCAGAATCGTTGGCTAAGATATCAGGATCAACTGCGAGTATGGATAAATTATAATTAACATCAGGCAAAGATAGGCAACTGTAATTCACCACTTCATCCATACATCAGTTCACTTACCAAACACAAAGCATTCAGTCGAGGCTGCAATGTTCAAATTTGCATAATCCTTTTGAAACTACCTTCCAGCCTCAATTAAATGCTTTGTCTGTGACCAGTGAACTGGTGTATGGAAAATGGTGAATAGCAATTAACCTCGTTACCTTGGGCGTAATGTTTTCCCATTTCAGACCACATGTCATTCCCTAGAGTATCATTTCTTTGTTTAACGGTTGCGCATGAGAAGACACATGAATATGGATACAACTCATACACAGAATCTTATTCTCAAGACCACGTGTCATTCCCTAAAGTATGATTTCTTTGTTTAACAGCTGCGCATGAGAAGACACATGAATATGGATACAACTCAAACACAGAATCTTATTCTCAAGACCACATGTCATTCCCTAAAGTATGATTTCTTTGTTTAACAGTTGCACATGAGAAGACACATGAATATGGATACAACTCAAACAAAGAATCTTATGCTCAAGAGAATGAAACGTGGTCTGAAATGGGAAAACATTATCCCCAAGGTAAAAGTGTATAAAAGAAAAACCAATAATTTCAAAAAAACATAAAGTAGTTGTTGAAGAATTTCTTACCGCTGTTTTCATTGCCATACGCTGTTCGAGAAAAAACAATGCAAAGTTAAAGGGCAATTCAGCATTCCCCTTATTACTTCTTGATACCACTACCCAGAATCCTCTACGAATTCTTTTTCTTAATCAAATGTTTTAACTTCTTTGGGAGTCGCAAGATAATGGTGTTAATTAGGCCAACAAAAGGAACTATGAAAAGGATTCTGGTAGTTTTGGTATCAAGCGTAATCACGAGGGGAATCGAGAATTGACTACCACAATAGACATATCTCGAATTCGCTTAAAAGTGACCACGAAACAATGGCTCGAAGTCGAGGTTGGACTTGATAAAATACAGTTAATGTATGAACCCATAAAAAAACGTCCTTGTTTTAATAGCCAGTGGCCAATAAACCTGTGGCCCTCGTTCCATCAAGTCCAGCCTCAACCATATTGTTTTGTGGTCGCGTAGGTAAATTCAGGAAAAGTCTATTGCTATTTAGTATAAACCAACTAGACTGGCCCGGTCTATCACAAATCCTGCGCTCCGATTTGCTACTCTACTAGGCCAAATATTAAACTGCCCTCACTAAAACGTTCAGTCTAGCGGGCCAAACGCCAAGCGCGCGGGCTGCAAATGCATTTACCGCCCTGCTTCGATCTGATTGGTTTAGAGAATGTCTTACGACTGCTGTCAGCCAATCAGATCTTAAGGAAACTATTTCAAAGCGCGTGCGTTTGATGTTTTCTTGTTTTGTATGTATAACAACTTTTTTTGAATGAAAATGTTTTATTAAAATTCTAACTTTTTATATCGAAGACTTTGTATAATTTGGTCTTGTATATTAATGATAATGATAATGACAGGACTTTTGTCGTGCATATTATTTATTTGTGGCCCTATATATGCTACTCGGGTCACAAATAAACAATATGCCCTCCAAAAGTCATGTTATTGTCCCATTAGTGATAGACTACCAATTGTGAAAAGTGTAAGTTTTGAAAACTCGTGATTTGAAACCTAACTTTTCTTAATTCTTCTGTTGTTAACATAAATTATTACTAAACATAATGCTTTTGTTACAAGCCTGAGGAAGAAAAAATGACAACAAAGCTCTGAATTTTGAGGTTTTTTTGAATGAATTTTGTCTTGCCGTCACACATCAACGAGCGCGCGCTCAGTCATTTTTCTATTTAGATTATCTATCTTTTTCCGAAAAATAAACGATTGTAAAGTTATTTTGCTTTCAAAATATGACAAAGTTTGACCTACTAGTTGGTTTATACTAAAACAATTAGACCTCTCGTCCTCATGGTCTACAGTCTTCGGCCTCATGGGCTATTGACTCGTAGACCATTCGGACTGCTGGTCTAATTGTTAAATAGACTAGTACCATGATTTGTCTTTTAAGGTTTTAATACGTTACTTACGATATTTATTGTGGATTATAGTGCGTACTAGGTTCTCTATGGCGTGATAGAGGGGAAGCGAGTCATCACGGTAGGGATAATCAGGCAAGACTTCTGGATCATCAACCTGGACAAACGGAAAACAAAAAATGTGTGAGTAGAGTATCCATTCATCCGTCCGTCCGTCCGTCCGTCCGTCCGTCCGTCCGTCCGTCCGTCCGTCCGTCCATCCGTCCGTTCGTTCATCCATCCATCCATCCATCCATCCATCCATCCATCCATCCATCCATCCATCCATCCATCCATCCATCCCTCCCTCCATCCCTCCCTCCCTCCCTCCCTCCCTCCATCCATCCATCCATCCATCCATCCATCCATTCATCCATCCATCCATCCATCCATCCATCCATCCATCCATCCATCCATTCATTCATCCATTCATTCATCCATCCATGCATCATTTTACTCATTCATTCATTTATCCATTTACAATACCTACCCCTCTGGTACTGAGGTCTTTAGGTAAACATCCTTGGATATCAAGCCGCCAATCTTGCCACCTGTAAGCAATAATGTAAGCCATAGAATGGGTTCAACGACAGCCATGGAACGATGAAATATTTTGTTCATGATATGAGATTTCAACCCCTTCCCCCAAATCTATTGTTTTGTCGTAGAAAATGGCTAATGTGAAACTCTTCTGGCCTACGCTTGTCATTCTCTTGAACATCATTTCTTTATTTATGACTCGAAATACTGTTTTCTTGCATTCCGTAATTTTTTGTTTGTTTAGAAATTCTCTTACCCTAGTGAGAGAAGGTTCAAGGTGCCTTGTGATCCCAAAGTCGTAACTTTGTCAATCCATGATCCTGGTGCAAGCAGTTCATTGAGTTCAAAGCTGGAAAGAAACAAATTCAAATTATTACAAACAAAATCCTGGGAAATTTCTAATTCATCTGTGAGTTAGCCATGCCCTGACTTAGATCAGCCCAGAGGTTGTTTCAGGGTTGGATCTGTGAGTTAGCCATGCCCTGACTTAGATCCGCCCAGAGGTTGTTTCAGGATTCGATCCGTTAGCTGCCCACTTAATACTCAAGAGCTCGAGAATTAAACGTTATCTGAAACTGGGAAGCATAATACGCCCAAGATAAAGAGGTCTATCACAGAGAGATAATGAACAAGGAAGATTAAAGCAAATTGATATAAGAGAGTTTATTAATATCATGGAAAAAACCTTGAAGGCAAAATATTTCACTATATGCAGAGATAGCGATGTAAAGAATGACAGAAAGAAAGAAGCATTGAAGGAAAGATGGAAGGAAGCAAGCAAGGAAAGAAACAAGGGGGAAAAAGAGCTAGGAAGGAAGGAATGAAGAAAGAAACAAGGAAGCAAGAAAAGATGGAATTTAAAGAAGGAAAGAAGGAAGGAAGAAGCAAGGAAGCAAGGAAAGAGGGAAGGAAGGAAGGAAGGAAGGAAAAAATCAAGCAACGAAGCAAGAAAGGAAAGAAGGAAGGAAGGAAGGTAGGAAAAAAGGAAGGAAAAAATCAAGCAACGAAGCAAGAAAGGAAAGAAGGAAGGAAGGAAGGTAGGAAAAAAGGAAGCAAGGAAAGAAACAAGGGGAAAAAATTGGAAGGAAGCAAGGAAGGATGGAAGGATTGAAGGATGAATCGGGAAGAATGAAACGAACAAAGCAAAGAACGAAGAACGACGGTTATCAGACCTCAGCCGTAATTTCTGTTACAACTTACATCGGCTTTGAAAAAAATTCTGGCGATAAATTCATGGTTTGGAAACAAAAACATGCAAATGTTGATAACAAAATATTTCAAATTTTTGGCATTTGGTAATACAACCACTAAATGATCTTGATAACTTCAGTCTGATACATCGCGAATAAAACTGAAGATATAATATATATCTATAACATTCCACAACACTTGAATGGCTTTTGTAATTCATTATCGGCCTTTTCTCAATGCCATAACACTCAACCCGTGGGGGTGGGGTGGGGTACTAGGATATAGTTAATGTGATTGGGGCCCGAAAACCCTGGCCCTGTCTAAAACAAGAATATTTTTCTTTTAGCAAATCACTGGAATGGCTTCACATTGAAATGGCTTCTCATTGACACAACACTAGAATGGTTTCTCTCAGTTGTGTCCAGTGTCATCTTCAATTTCAGGGTCATCAGATTTCTTTCACGGTATAACATTGAAGTGGCTTCCCTTAGCTATGTTCCCGTCTGATTCCAAGTACCCCTTACTCTAATGTGATGACATTGAAATGGCTTCCCTTAGCTATGTTCCCGTCGGATTCCAAGTACCCCTTACTCTAATGTGATGACATTGAAATGGCTTCCCTTAGCTATGTTCCCATCCTATTCCGAGTACCTCTTCCTCTAATGTGATGACATTGAAATGGCTTCCCTTAGCTATGTTCCCGTCGGATTCCAAGTACCCCTTACTCTAATGTGATGACATTGAAATGGCTTCCCTTAGCTATGTTCCCATCCTATTCCGAGTACCTCTTCCTCTAATGTGATGACATTGAAATGGCTTCCCTCATTTAGTTAATTTAATAAGTGAGTACGCCCTTCCTCAATTCCAAAGTGCCTCTATTTATGGCACTGAAACTTATTATTATAACATTGAAATGGCTTCCCTTAGTTTCAATTGATGTACTTGGTTTACAGTACTCATTTCTCCTCTGCTAACTCCATTTCCAAAAAGGAAGTGACAAGGGTGGATCCAGGGGGAGGGTCAGGGGGGTCCAGACCCCCTGTCATACCTAAGGTTCCATTGTTTGTTTTATCCTAAAATTTAGTTTTGCCACAGGTTTGAAGTAAATTTCGTATGAAGTATACATTTGGACCCCCCTCTCAACAAATTCCTGGATCTGTCCTTGAGTGAATAGTGAATTTAAAATCAGTGTCCCCATTTGAAGCATCTATTTGTGGTACTAACTTTTATGACTGAACACTGAAATGGCTTCCCTCAATTACGCCTTTGACAAGTTTAAAGTCCCGGCACAGGTTTAGAGTACACTCGACTGTACTTGCTTGTTTAAGAAGGATATTTATTCCACAGCGGAGGTGAATAGGGAGGTCAAAGCCCTTTTGTACAGTATTTATCTATTGAAATTCCATAACATTGAAATGGCTTTTCGAAAGAATGTTCTATTCAAATCTTGAGCAAACCCTTCGAAAAAGCTCTACGCGCAATCGGTTTTTCCGCTTCGCTAAAGAATTCAAAAAATATGTTATTAAGAAAGCATTTTATTAGAGATCTTTCCTTGTTAATGTCAACCTTATCGAAGTAGGAGCCTAATAACACCCACAAGATAATCATCGCCGAGAGAGCGCTTATCCTATAGTCACAATGAACACCCACGCGAGCTCTGAGCTAAATTTAGTAACATCTATTGAACTGTGAATACAGCGCTTAACCTTGGAAACCAGAGGCCAATATCTCACGCGTCGAGCAAAATATAGGTTTTTTTTTAATAATGAGAAAAATATTGGTGATGAAATTCATGAAGAAAAATTAGTTATCAACTAAAAACAAATTACATTGTTATTTTTTTCGCTTATCATTATTGTGTTGTTGTTTTTTGCTATTTATAACTGAAATTTCAAGCAATGTTAAGCGACATAACCTTGTTATCTGCTTCTAATATTTTTTCTCCGTTATTAAGGTTCAAGAAATCTCTCGCAATGTATATTTTTTCTGCGCTCTAGAAAGTTCTTTTCGTCATTAAAGATCTCTTTTCTGCATACGATAAAAATTGTCTTTATATATCTTGAAAAATAAGTATCTTCAACCGGTATTAGCAGAAGAGGCCCAGAGTAAAAAAAATATCGAGAGCCCTGAGGGAGATAGTTATTTTTGATGGGTTTAATATAGACCACATTTCGTGAGATCAATGTAGACCGATGTAACGCTGAAACTCCGCTGCAGGTCTACGGGACTTTTGGTCTAACCTTAAACAAATTTGTAATACTATACTGTAACCAACTTCTTTCGGCCATGCTCAGGGATTTTTTGTGGTCGGTAGACAGAGTTTGGTCGCTTGACTGAATTATAAATTAATTCAACATGCTGTAACACTGAAATGGCTTCCCAGTGTCGTATGAGTGGAAAACGTACACTAGGAATATGTACACGGTACGACGGACATGCCGTAACTGCTTACATTGAAATGGCTTCCCATATTAAAGAAAAGTTATCATATGTGTGAGAAACGTACGGTACTGACTTACAGCACGTGCATGGTACGACATGCCGTAACATTGAAATGGCTTCCCATAAGAATGGTTATCGTATGAGTGGGAAACGTACGGTACTGACTTACAGCTCGTGCCCGGTACGACATGCCGTAACATTGAAATGGCTTCCCATAAGAATGTTTATCGTAAACGAACGGTACACGATTTGCCTTAACACTGTACAGGATTTCCATTTATATTTTTTAACAGTTCATCCAGTAACAAAGCTTTATTCCATGCATTTCTTTATATGGCATATTATAATCTTCGTTAATAATTTATTAAATATTCTTATTTTTTTTTGAAGTAAATAACAACAGACTTATTACAAGTTATTTTTAGAGCACTACTTTCATCTCGCTATACGGGGTAGCGCTAGAAAATTATTTTAATATCCAATGATTTATTACAAATCCCTACCGGACGAGGAACGAGTAATACAATAAATTAAGTTTTTTTCTTTCGAAGTTATGTAATCCAAGAGAAGTTTAAATCTTGAAGATTTTCTCAATTTAGCATACATTCTGGAATATTAGTTTTCTTAGTATTAATGAATTAAATTGGAAAGATTTTCTCAACCACAATCTAGGATTTTCATTGCGGTCAATTCAAAGAATATTATTCGAGAAATTTCTCTTTTGAAAAGAGATTAAAAAAATTCTATATTTTTTAGATTAAAATAAAGTTGATTTTAGACCTTATTTTGTCCTGAAGACTGTGCATTGGTTATCAACCCAGCAGTGGTAGAAAAGGCTACTTTTTCGGAAACATCTAAAGGAATTTTTCTGCGAAATGTTAGTAGTATTTTGAAGGCTTTTCGAAATTCTAAGTTTCCCCATGTGTATACCATAGGATTAACACTAGCAGAGAAGCTTGCTATTAGACTTAAAATTCGCATGAGGCTCATCACTTCAGCAGAATAGCGTGAATCATAGCGAACTTGTTGGTAGATAACCCCAGCAAATATAGGCACGAAACATATCGTGAAAACCCCAAGAACTAGTCCAAGTGTTTTTGCCGCTTTCAACTCAATATTTCGCCTTTTTGTCCCACGTTTAAAGGAGTTTTGTACATGTTTCATCCTTTTTCTCTGTTCTATTGAAACTTTAAAGATATAACTATAACTGAACACGATGATAAAGAATGGTAGATAGAAATATAATGATATAGCGAAGATCATATACGGTTTATGGAGTCCAACCAGTTTGACATTTCGTGCTGGAATGACACAAATGTGGAACGCTTCGCGAAATTCCGAAATTCCTTCCAAATCATGACCTTGTAGATGTGGAATGATGGCTGTTCCTAATATTGCAACGCTCCAAATCGTACATAGAATAATAATGGCTCTTGATTTTGTGATTATTGAAGGATAACGTAAAGGGTATTTTATTGCCAATAAACGTTCAACACTTATGATGCATAAATGTAGAAGAATAAGACAGATGTCGGTGAAGGCGAGCTCTGAAGTCGTATGACAAGCCAAATTAAAATGTTTTCCGATAGTCAAAATCACAAGCCTACAAAAAAATACAATCCCCATGAGGATATCTGAGAGAGCGAGGCTAGCCAAGATGAAATTCGACGGTGTTCGTAAAGCTCTGAATTTATAAACTGCAGCGCATATCATAGAATTTCCAAAGACGGTTGTAACCATTAAAAACACATGTACTGATATGAGAAATGCGAGCACTCCTTCGGATAACTTCTCTCCTTCGATCAGCGATGTGTGGTTCTCGATTCTTGCACTTGATGAACTCTGATTCGTGTAATTCTCCAACATTGTGTTGTTTCCAGTCAATAAACTCGCCTTGAAGTGTCCAGGGTTGTTTTCAAAGCGTTGACCGAAGTTTAAATCTATTTTAAGTTGTGCTTAGTAAATAGACGATTATTCAGTTTAAGGCCAAGGCCGTTCTAGGGGTCAAAATAATTTTCCGATGTTATCAAACTAGAAAAAAACTTGGTTTTCAAAGCTCACGTTTCATCAGTTGTTCCCTGCTAGCAGAGTATCCCCTGTAGACGAATCCTGTCTCGTTGTTCAATGGTTATCCAACTCTTCGCTGAAGCACGAACGACAAGTGTTATTCAAAATGCTGATCCTTAAGATGATAGAAGTCCAGAGTGGTTCAAGTACGGAAGATCTTCACCAGTCGAACCAAAATAGCCGTAACTTTCGAGTTCCTAAGTTTGTTCAGCGTTCTTCGAAAGCTAACGAGTCTGTCAGGCTCCGAAATGTCTGAAGACCATTTAAATGCTAGTATTATTGTTTTTTACGCCTTTTTTATCAAATTTTAATTACACAGGCCACGCGATAAGCTTATTTTAGACACGTCTCGGCATGAACTTCATGTCGATGTCGGCATAATCACTGTCAGCTGCTATCCGAGGAAGAAAAAAATCGTTTCCCCTGCGTCACCGGTTCTTCGTCTAACACCACAGTTAATTCAAAAATTATTTTCAAAATTCAATATTCCATAAACAATGTTTCGAAAACTCTTAACAAGTCTTTGAATGTGATTTTTTCAAAGTTTCAATGCAGCACAGAAAAATTGCCTGTAGCTATTCTTCTGGTCGGAGGGCGAAGTATTACTTGATGTTTTCTAAAGATATTTTTTCTGTTTTCAAAGTAATTTATTAAGTAATGTAAGAAAGAATAGCCAATGAAATGCTTTTATATGATAGGTGAAGTTGAATAACGAGTAATTCCTTAGAAACCTTAACAGGTGTTGTCAATAATTTAGCTAAATTTTCAAATACAGGTTTCTTTGGCTACTAAGAGACAGTTTACATCTGTCGTAAAATGTAAATCCTCAAAAATATTATAAACTTTGTGTATTTTTTCTTCTTCTTAGACTGAGAAGTTAGTTTTCCAAGTACGTGGATAGAGAAAAGAATATTGAATGTAACGACTTGTTTACAAATATTCTCGTATCTTTTCCGTGTTTTTTTATAACCGACCGTGAAAATCTTAAATTGTTAGAAAGTCTAACTGTAAACAGAAAAAAATGTATAAACAAAGAAAAATACTGAAGTAAAAACCATAAAGAGAAGACGAGGAATATAATTCTACGGCAGGGAGAAAAATAACCTATTGTTTTGGAGAACAAAGCGAGTAAAAAAGAAAATTTGAAGGTATGAATTCAACGGAGTGATATGAAAATTTTAGACTCAAATTTAAGGTAATTTTAATGACAGATTGCTTCCTGCGTTCGTCTCTTTGGAAGTTTCTCTGTAGGTGTTTTCCGTTAATGGTTTTTCAAATTCTTCCTTTTGTAAACAGTTTGTCTTGTTTGATCTAACGTTTGGAAACAGCTTTTCATTGGAAATAATTAAAATAGAAACGAGAGGGAAAAAAAAAATATATATATATATGATAGTTTTTTTTAGAAAACTGAGAAGAAGTATCCTTCCTTTTTATTCATTCATTGTTTTTACATTGATTCATTTTTTTCTTCTTTCTTTTGTAGGATGCCTTTCTATCGCTGTTTTCTTTTATTTTTTATTCTTTCTTTAGTTTTTTTCTTTCCTTCCTTCATTCCTTTTTGTCTTTCTTCCTTTCTTTCTTTCTTTCTTTCTTTCTTTCTTTCTTTCTTTCTTTCTTTCTTTCTTTCTTTCTTTCTTTCTTTCTTTCTTTCTTTCTTTCTTTCTTTCTTTCTTTCTTTCTTTCTTTCTTTCTTTCTTTCTTTCTTTCTTTCTTTCTTTCTTTCTTTCTTTCTTTCTTTCTTTCTTTCTTTCTTTCTTTCTTTCTTTCTTTCTTTCTTTCTTTCTTTCTTTCTTTCTTTCTTTCTTTCTTTCTTTCTTTCTTTCTTTCGTTCTTTCTTCCTTTCTTCCTTTCTTTCTTTCTTCCTTTCTTCCTTTTTTTCTTTCTTTTTCCCTTTCTCCAGTACTTATTCTTTTTCCTCTTTTCCTTTTTCCTCAAATTCGGCTCTCCTTAATCACGGCCAACGGGCGGGTTCACAGGCTTTCTACTGAGTGTTCCCAAGGACGTCAAGCTCCCCTATCTCAATCCATCTCTGACGCACAGCAGTAACAATTTATCAAATAAATTATGTTTTCTGTCCTCGATGGAATACCTGAAGCAGACGTAAAAACGTCAACAACAGCTCAAGGGGAAATAGAATCTTGGTGATAATCGACAGATAATCGACAAATTGAGCCCTCTCGTTTGAAAGGATGATCAGTTCTCGATCGTAAAACCAAGAAACATTTTACATACAAAGCCTTACACATCTGCTTTAACCAATATTTTTAGCCCAATTCATAGAGAACTTAGCTTACTCCTACTTTAAGAAATATTTGGAAAAAATTATAGCTATGATTCCGGAATTTTTTTTTCTTAATTTTGCGGCAGATATGGAAAGAAAATCAATATTACGTCAATCGGTCTCTGTCACTTTTCGTAATGATGTCATGGATAAATCAAATGCTTGAAAACCGGTGCTTCAGGGATGTATGTACTTTCCGCTCAATAACTGTAGAGCCATTACAAAGATCGTGCAGATATTTTGTGGGAGTCCGCTATTCCATGTGGGATGTTTAAAAAAAAAATACACGTATCCAGGAATACGATTCTAGTTAATATTTGGAAAGATCAACGTAGGGGGGAATTCAAACTAAAAGATTATCTAGATGTACAAAATAAAATTGATATTTTTTCTGCAAATTTTCATCAATATTTAGGAAAATATTTTGGCGATGTTGAAGTGCGAAGTGTTAAAATATAGAATCTCGTAATAATTAAAAATACCAAAAACTCGAAGACTAAATATTGCTAAGCTGCTAAGTACATATTGAACTCATAAAAAAATTATAAATGTTATGTTAAAAATAGAAAAACATTTCTACAAACTAAAGCGAGGTTGGAGCAATTTTTCATTAAAGAAAATTACGTTCGGTGAATTTAGATAACTATCTTATTTCGTTGTCCTTGCCTTGCCTCTGAACATGGTAACTCCATTTTGCTCCAACACAGAGATTAAATCCAGTGTTTTTTCCTCTTTCTTTACAGTTATCCGCTACTATGGTTGATATTTAATTATACGCGCCTACGGATGACGTAAGAAGACCACATGTGAAAGATTAACAGAATTACTACCAAAAAAATTTCTGATATTTAAAAAAAAATTGTTGAAATTTCATTGCAAAATTAAAGATGTGTAAAAATTCGTTAACTCTGGGACAGTTATTTGAAAATATTTCTTCTTATCAATTTGTTTTTTTCGCAATTTATTATACTGAGATAGCACTATAGTTTGATTGGCAAATGTGCCTGGACGGATATGATCAAGACTTTGCTCAAGGCTATAGCACATTATTATAAGAAGCCTGATAAGAAGTATACGAATAAAAACTACGCCAAAACCGCAGTTCTTTGTAGACTGGGAAAACAGGAGTGTTACGAGATGTGGTTGATCAGTGGGCTGAAGTTGATGAAGATAGAAATATAGAATAATGAATGCGGTTGGTGGAATAAATGAGAAGGTTGAAAAGAAAAATGAATAGGGATAGAGATGGATATATAATAAAAAAATATGCAGATGCGAAATGATATATATGACTGCTACATACTGCTACATACAAGTTCCTCCTTACTGAGGAAATAGAAGTAGTAGAAGTAGTAGTTTAGTAGATGGAGTAGCAGCAGCAGTAGTAGCAGTATTAGTATATAGTAGTAGTAGTAGTAGTAGTAGTAGTAGTAGTAGTAGTAGTAGTAGTAGTAGTAGTAGTAGTAGTAGTAGTAGTAGTAGTAGTAGTAGTAGTAGAAGAAGTAGTAGTAGTAGTAGTAGTAGTATAGTAGTAGTAGTAGTAGTAGTAGTAATAGTAGTAGTAGTAGTAAAAGTAGTATAGTAGTAGTAGTAGTAGTTGTAGTAGTAATAGTAGTAGTAGTAGTAGTAGTAGTAGTAATAGTAGTAGTAGTAGTAAAAGTAGTAGTAGTAAAAGTAGTATAGTAGTAGTAGTAGTAGTATAGTAGTAAAAGTAGTAGTAGTAGTAGTAGTAGTAGTAGTAGTAGTAGTAGTAGTAGTAGTAGTAGTAGTAGTAGTAGTAGTAGTAGTAATGGTTGTAGTGGTGGTAGTAGTAGTATGATGACGATGATGGTGATAATGGCCATGGTAGTGGCGGCCATGATGATGATTGCCATGGTGATGGTGGCCTTGGTGGTGGCGACCATGGTGATGATTGCCATGGTGATGGTGGCCATGGTGATGGTGTCTGTGGTGATGGTGGTGATGATAACAATAATGATGAAGGTGATGAATTATTTCAACTAAAATCACTTACCAGTTAAGCGGTATGATGTCCCGGATGAATGGAGCAAGTAGGCGGAAGACTGGGTGTGAAGGGGAAAGGTTTCGATGAGTTGCTATGGCGACGGATTCGATGAACAAATGAGTGTATCCTGAGGAGGTAAGAAATGACTGAATTGAATGTATATGATTTAAGAGAAATATTCCATTCTCTTTTAAATCAATCGAAGGATAAATGGAGAACGAAAATCAGGAGAAAAAGAATTAAAGCACCGTTCAAGCCTTTGGTCGATAGAAAACATATATTTATATTTAAAACCATCACTTCTCGGACGGGGCTCTTTCGTGACGTTCACTCCACACACACTACCACTACGTTCTATATTTACAACATACAACACTCAACTCACATTTTGATTTTTACGGAGGGAGGAAAACTGGAGAAAAACCCTCGTGGCAAGGGAGAGAACAACACATCAAACATAATAAAAAACCTATGATCTATGATCTCACACATAAGTATTACATGTACAAATAGTTAGCGCGCTAGTAACGTTTTCCATTGTGACCCTGAAGATGGACAATTTGTCCGAAAGCTTGGTCGTTTTGTTTAATTAAAACGTAGTTGAAACCATATACATCCAAAATATGATCTTATTGTTAAATAATGCATGTACATTATTGCATCATATATCTGGAAAATAAAACCCGCCCCAAGGCACTCAGTACTGGAAGCACTTATCCGCCTATTTTGGTACTCAAGACGAGAGCTTTTCACTACTATAGGATGATCTAAGTCAGGGCACGGCTAACAGGCTAACTCACAGATGGAATGGGAATATAGTGTGTTGGGTTTGGTGGAGGGAGGAAAACTGGAGAACCTAGCTGGAGAAAAACCCTCGAATCAAGGGAGAAACCGGCACAACATACAACATTCTTTTCCTTGCCACGAGGGTTTTTCTCCAGGTTCTCCGGGTTTTCTCCCTCCATAAAAATCAACATGTGAGTTGAGAGTGAAGCAAGAAAGGAAGAAAGGATGGATGGAGGGAAAGAAGGAAGGGAGGAAAGAAGGAAGGAAGGGAGGAAAGAAGAAAGGGAGGAAAGAAGGAAGAAAGGGAGGAAACAAGGAAGGAAGGGAGGAAACAAGGAAGGAAGGGAGGAAGGAAGGAAGGAAGGAAGGAAGGAAGGAAGGAGGAACAATATATAATTCAATAAATCAATAATAATACTTACCGATGAGTGAACATGCCCTATGGTGTTGTGCTTCTGCATTGTTGTACCACATTTTAGCAAGTGTCCACGTGTACCAGGGATCGCTGGGTAAGAACACCTGGAACAGAAAAAACAACACTCCTATAGTTTGGGTGTAATGTATTCCTATGTACTCCTGAGTTGCAGTGGCATATCTAGAGCAGCCTATGAACCCCCTACCCATTAACAGTTTCTTCGAATCTGGTGTAGGGGAGGGGAGGGTAGGGAGAGTTGATATGATTTTTTTAGGTTACGGTTGAGTTACCCTCTCCCCACCGGAAATCCCGGGAAGAAAAAATTGATTGAATTCGAACATCGTTCAATCTATTTTTTTGAGCCATCGCCCCCTACACACACTACCACTACATTCATTAGAACATAGTCGTACGACTATGTAAAACGTACGGCACGAACCGTGCCTTCAACTGACCATGACCACGCCTTGCAATAACTGTGTCAGTGCCGTACCATGAATGAAAACACACGACATTTCATGCTGTGTCCGCGCTGCTGCACCGTAACCGTACCGTGTGCCGTGACTTTTCACACTCGTACGAAATCTGCTCTATCAGAACAGACAACACTCAACTCACATGTTGAATATTAAGGGGATTGAAAACAAGAAATTGGAAAACAATATCTTTAGAAATCTTACTGGATTTTCGTCTCCCTTTTGTTGGAAAAGCTGTATAGCGATTGGCATCAGACTCTTCTTGCCGTTCAGGAAGAACAACGCAAAGGGAGAAGGAATCTGATGAATGATAGAAAAAATACAACACTAAAAACACTAGTAATTTAGAATGAAAAATATTATTCATCGTGGAATAGTAGTAAAGACATCGTACTCAAGAAATATGTATATGATCGTACCATACTGTGAAATACTCAGAAAAAATTCTGAGCCCCAGATGGGAATCGAACCCACGAACCTCCGAAAACTAGCCGGACGCTCTGCCACTGAGCTACAGGATACTCAAGTTACAAATTTACGATGAGCCGAGTTCATTCCGATCAAGCGAAATTCCCTTGACTAGACAGCCATTTTCGCACGGGAATTTCTTTATCGTTCGCGATCGGAATGAACTCGGCTCGTCGTTAATTTGATTGACGGAAGCTAAAACGCCAGACGTCTGGAGTCAGTAGGTCGGAGAAATATGAAAAGCGCTGTAAGCGACCGGCCTCATAACGACCACTTGGTATTTACTTGAGGGAAGCCGATTGATAGAGGTACGAGATTTGTTTCCTTACCTGATCATCGTTTAATCTGGATAAAATTTCAAGGTTAACCATAAAAATTCGGTTGTTATCCACGGCTTCCTTCAACGAAAGTCCTTCAAGGAAAGGTTCAACCATCCCTGTAGTAACACCAAAACTGAAACACCAAAAAAGAAACAGAAAACTCAGTGCATAAGTTACAAAAAACTACACAATTTCGTAGGGTTACTAGAGTTACACATAGTAATTTTCGTCTAGGATATTCACTAGATCGAATTAGAATTTAGAAGTTGATTTTTGCGGAGGGAGGAAAATCGTAAAAAAAACCATGCATTTCTGCGATATGATATGTAGGATCAAAATTGCAATAAGTTTTGTATCGCGATTCTCCGATGGCGCGGTAATTTGACCCGACAATACAGGTTTCTATTGGCGGCTCTCTCCCGATAAAACTTATAGGAGAATCCCGATAGGGTAACAACGGATGTTGAACTTTTCTAACTCACGTTGAACCTTTATAATACGAACACCACTCTACTAACGACAGCAACCCAGATCTTAACATTTATGCATAATTTTAATAACATCTAAAATCTTCAACAACCTCTATAATACGGGCCAAGAGAGCATAAAAAAGAGAGGGAAACTTCTTAATACCACGCGCGCCATGTGGATTCCCGGTTGGGCTATTTTTAACATCCAAAGTCGTTTGGTTTTTAATTTTTTGATGGCGTGGATGTGTGCGCGCTCAAAAATAACATACTTCTCGTCGATTTTTCTCACTTTTTTTGACAAAATCTATTAGATAAAGCAAAAAGATCAGGATCAGGACGCGAAATTTATGTTTTTCCCCAAAAATCTTTACATGCTTTCGCTACTTCCAGGTTTGGATGAAGCACACAATTTTTGACGCACAGGAGTAGGGTATGGCGAAAATTATTTGTAGCCCAACCGGGAATTCACATGGCGCGCGCGGTATTAAGAAGTTTCCCTCTCTTATTTATGCTCTCTCGTACGGGCACATTAGTGACAGGATTATGAGGTTTGACCGTATTTGATAAGCAAACTACTCACCCTTCAGGAATAGATTTACATAAGGTGATCAATGTTGGGTCACATCCACAAAGACGCTGGCGACCAAAATGAAAATCATCTCGCCATAACTCCCGACCCTTAAACAAACAAGATTTTTACTGTGTTACAAGAGCTAAGCTTATTCTTCGTAGTATTGGTTTACTTTCCCCTTTTACCTCTCCTGGTTAAAGGACTTGGCTTGGAAAAGCACTAAAAGCCCTCTCTACTTCTTTTACAGATTACGGTTCCAGAGAGCAGAATTTGGCGCCAAAACGCGCGCGCTCAACGAACGAACGAATGAACAAACAAATCAATCAATCAATCCAAACGTTACAGACACGAGTGAAAAACGCACTGCGCATTCTCGGAAGTTCGTCGTGTTTACAAAGAAAACCATTGGAGATTTACAGGCGTTTGGTAAATCTCTAAAGTTAAGGCCGTTCGTGGAAAGTTAGTGCTTATTTTTTCCTGACACATTACTTTAGTTGTTTTCTTTCCCTGGTCAAATAATACAAGAGAAATTCGCATAATACAAGACATGTAAATCTCCAATGGTTTTCTTCGTAAACACGATTCGTCTATGAATTTTCTGCCGAACTTCCGAGCATGCGCAGTGCGTTTTTCACTCGTGTCAACGTTACAAGTACTTACAGCGGGAGATGATAATTTTTTGCCATAAATATCATCAAATTCGTATAAACTCTCCCATTGTTGGGCTTCGTAGTGCGGCAACTTGTACTTAGACATCATTGCTTGTTTCCTTACCATGATATCCCACTGAAAAATATGAAACCAATAATCATGATAAGACAGCGGTTTCAGAGGGAATACTCCAGTTTCACATTCGATGGAAACCGCTGTTTTTGAAGACCACAGACTCATTTGTACAGGCTTAGCCTCGTTTATAAGTCATCTATTCAAAGGCACCATTAAAAGTCCGTGGGATTGGTATTATTCAACTTGCACATTCTTTACATTACAGTTGGCTGTTGCTAATGATTTGCATAAGTCAACCGTAATGTAAAGAATGTGTAAGTTGAACAATACCAATGTTTTGAAATCCCACGGACTTTTAATGATGTCGTTGAATAGCTGACTTATAAGCGAGGCTAAGCCTGTACAAATGAGTCTGTGGTCTTCAAAAACAGCGGTTTCCATCGAATGTGAAACTGGAGTATTTTGCGAAAGCTTGCAAGCCAACACATTTTTCAAATCCTTATAAAATATTCGCTTTCATATTTCATGGCATTTCTGCTGTGTCCTATATTAAAGGCTGGTGTGTATACTACAATCTTGGACAAAATGGTTGAGAATTTTTGAGTTTTTAAGGATATATTGTGTAAAACACAGTTAAATCCCTCTCCAACGACCCCCCTCCCCCCAGAACAATGTTGGGTCTGTGGAGAGGGAACTGTGCTAGCCAATGGAACCAACATTGTGCTGGGGGGGAGGGGGAATTTCAGTTTAGATAATATTTTATGAGGAAAATTCCATTTTTTTGATATGATCAAAAATGCTCAACCCTTTTTGTCCAAGATTGTAGAAACTAAAAGCGACTCATGGGATATTTAACACTTATTGACTGGGACCGAGGAAAACACACTGCTTTTCCGAGGTTCCCGTCAATAAGCGTTTTGTTATATACCAAGTGTCAAAGAACACAACAAAATTATTCGATTTTTTAATCATGTGACTTTAAAAACTTAGAAAAACTCTTACGTTTCCGGTGAAATCAAATCACTTCCGGTTTTGTTATTTCCCGGTAAATAACATATTATTGCCCGCTGAGAGTAGCCACTAGTGGGGGAATGATGGGAACCGGAAGCGCCTCACAGCGGCTGCGCAGGAGGCTAGCTGAGAGCCGTTGCCGGGGAAACATCGAAACTTGTTCTCGTTCACGTGATACCCTCTCGCCCAATCAGAGTACGAGAAAAAAAACTTTGACATTTGGTATATAACAATCCATGGTATGCCACTCGAAACCAGTGTATAACTAGTATTTCTAGATTTTACTGTAACGTTGTTGAGTGATTGGTTAACTGACTAGCATTTCTAGCAAAAAATTCTCGAAATATTAATAACCGGTAAAAACGTCATGTAGGACACAGCTTTGCGTATATAACATCAAATGTATTTGATAATCATATTTCTGTACCATACATGAAGTACCACTCGACTATCAGAATTTTAAGATTTCAAACGTGGACTTGGATTTTCGGAATAATTGGATATTTGAATAGACTTTTATTACCTTACTGTTGCCGGTAAAAACTTCATCCTTCGGACAAAAACTGACCTGAAATTAGATAAAATAACCAAGTTACAAATTCATAATTTTTATCATAAGTTTTTTATCACCCAACAGTGACTATAGTTTATAAAATTATCAGAATAAAATTCTTTAAAGCGAAAAAGAAGGTAATATATATAATAAAATAATAATAACTTTTGTTAAAATATTTATTAAAATTTTAGCTCTTCACGGCCAAGATTCTAGACAGTTACCTAGCAACCATTTAGAGAGTTTGCAAGCTTGGAATAGCAAGCCACGCGAAGCAACAGGTGGGATAATATAGAAGCCATTTACGAGGCGTTACGATTGGAATAAAATTAGAAACGCATATAAAAACTATACAAAAGATAATTAGAAGGGAATAACGATATAAATTTGTATTTGAATTGGTTTGACGAGCATTTTATTAGTTGACGAAAAACGCATTTTTTTGTTGTTGCTAGTTTTTACTGAGTAGGATGAAGTTTCAAGCTTTGCAGTTTTAATTAATGCTTATGACAATATTTGCTTTACTAGCTTCGAAATATTATGAACTTCAATTGTCTTTTTAGTAATTTCTGTTTAGATATAAAATTGACTCCAAGTTAGCAGAAATAATTTCGAAATTCAATTTTGAAGTTTATATATAAATTTTTCCTATGGCGGAAAATTTAGTTACTCAAACTATGGATCAAAATTCAATTTTGTGAAAAGTGCTGCAAGTTTTTCTACTGCAGAGAAACGTAACCAATATAGTATATATTTTTTTCTGTTATTGTCAGCTTGAAAGAGAACTATAAGCGTCTATCATGCTTCATACTAAGGTTGCAACAGTTTTAGTACGAGAAGCAGAATTTTGGTTTCGCGGAAAGTATATTTCGAAAAAACCCCGACCTATATGGCGGTGATTAACGCTGGAAGTGATTTGTGCAATGAAATCTAAAATTTCGTTGTCGACCGAGAAAATTGGCTGTTGAAAAAATTGGCAGTCTACATGAATAAATCAGTTAAAAAGCCGCCAATACACACTGCATTTTTTTCCTGCGCTGCCCATGCAATTTCTAATTTTCTTTTGCGTTCCCAGCGCGAGACACAATTTTAACGTGTAACATGCCCCGCGAAGTTGACGGCAACGGGGTCTCGCAGCTGTCGGTACTTTACACTTTAATAATGGTCGTTCTTGACTAATTTTTTTCAAATGATTGAAAAAATATGAAGAACTGAGAAATAAAAATGGAAACAAGAAAGGAAGGAAGGAAATGATAAAAGTATTACCTGTGGAGGAAGACCTTCTCTTATCTTGTGATATCGATACATTTGTCTCTTCCAAAATATTTCCATTTGCCTCTGCTCGCTTTCTCCAGCATATTGTGGCAAAGAACAGTCATAATTTTCAACAACTATTGGCCTCTTGTTTCGAATCCAACGATGACAAGGAAAAACTAAATCTTCTTTCTTCTCAAAATTATCCAGGTCCCCGAAATATCGTCGCACTTCAATCTTCTCCACAAACCATTCAACGCATCTTCGTTCATTCAGCTCCGAACGAGAGAGTTTAAGTTTCGCAATAGGTCCTATATCCAACTGCACACGAAACGTGAAAACATCTGTATGTCCTCGCTTGAAAACGGTAAAACAGTTCCCAACAAGACACAGTTCTTGTGAACTCTTTCCTGCTTCGTCAATGAAAGTGAGGTAAGCACAATTATGAAGACCTACACCTTTCGTATCACCAGTTTTAACAGCAACTATAAGGTTAGGAGAATCAAAGCAGGAGAAACAGTCCGTTGTATTCCCCATGGTTGGAGATGTTCCGAAGCGGGTTGACAATGCATTGGCTTCCAGGAATTTTCGTAGTTTCGAAATCGTCCTTGCAAACTTTCGCCAAAATTAAACTCTTTCAAATAAATTCCTCGGTTGTTCTGTTACAAAATCGTTTGAAAAATGAAGGAAAATGTACTACTGAAAAACCCTAAAAATCTCTAATGAAATTAAAATATGCTTGAAATTTTCACACTTTATGCCGATATACAAAGCATAAAAATTCTTATAACTAATTCTCGGAGAACGAATTTATGTTTTTTTGGTCAACTTTATCTGTTCTGGATTACTAAATCCTTGTATTTGGGTCGTTGCTTACCACCAAACATTATTGGAAAAGAGAAGCGAATCTAGTTGTGTCGAATACTCCGGACCCAGCGGCAGTCTGTGGTTTGGTAGCTTTAATTGTCAACCAGCAGCACTAAGCAACAGGTTTTAACTAGCTAGCTAATGAATTATTAAAGCATAATTTCAAGTAGAGTAACTGTCAAGTTTACAGTGAAAAAAGAGTTGACTGTAATTAGTTAAATGGCTTTGTGTACAGCGTTTTTATTTCAGCAGATTGACCAGTGTTCATGGATGTCATGATTATGAACTTGCCTCGAGAATAGACGACCATTGCCAGAAATATGGGACATGAGCCTGCTCATCCATGCGCAATGATGCGTTTCAGCTTACAAAATAGCCGCCGAGTCTTATAGGAAATGTATGGGGAATATAGAGCTTCCTCTATTTACGGCGAATAAGGTTTTATTTCCTCTGAGCTCCACATCGCGACAAACAACCCACCCTACAAGCTACTAAATAAGCGTAAAATGATCATTGAATCATGCGACATATTGGTTCCCGGACTACTTGCCTTCGAAAGGCTTCGAAAGCTCTAGATTCCATACATCGTCTATAAATCTGGCCACACTTGACCCCAAAATCGTCTTATTTGAGCTCGAAAAAATTTAAAAGTAAAAGAGCTCCACCTCGATATCACCAAACGAGTGTTTAATAAATCCAAAACCGCTCAAAATAGACAGCATGCCTTCAGAATGTAGGTTCCCAAGAAGCTTGAAGTTAGGTTAAATTTTAAGCGATTCGACGCGTTGTTAGCTCGTAGTTTTCAGTTAAAAATGACAAGAAACCACAGAAAACTGCTCCAAACAGCTTCAAAACCCCCTAAATATCGCCATTTTGTTTTTACAAGCTCCTATTGACTGCTGAGATACAATAAGGAAGCTTAAAGTAACGATTTACGTTTGAAACTTGTTTCTTGTCCTTCATGGGCTTCCTGTGGTGAGGCTTATCAACAGAAAAATAATAGTTGTTCTTTTGATTGTCAAGTAACTATTTTTTGGCAAGAATTGTTTTACTAACATCATAGTTCAATATAAATATGTGCTTGGAAACCATGTAGTTATTTTTTTCCTCTAGAAAATCACTTCATTTTCATTCATGCGTAACACCGCTGACAATGTCCAATATTTCTGGCAATGCCTAATGCCTTAGCGGGGAATATTTGAGCCGGGAAAATCTGATTAGAGATTTAACCAAAAATACTAGGATATGGAATACTGGTATCGACACTGGTAGTAAACTACATTGATAGGATATCAATCAATAATTTAAATACTATAGGATATTAGAGCGACAAATGTAAGCATGAAACTGAAATGTTTGGTCCCCTCTTTGGTCCTGACAGGACCGGCAAAACTAAAAATTTGCTGAAGGCTGATATATGATTGCAAAGATACAGAATTGGATGGTATTTGAAGAGAATTATAAGGTTCAGAAATCGGCTTGTTTAAGGATTTGGCAAGCACTTGAAACTCTAGAACGCGGTGCGTTTGATAAAATGATGCATCGTTCAAAGCGACTTTTATAACCAGCTCCAGGAATAGGCATAAGAATTCGAACGAAACTAAGCTTTACAGCTTTAACTGGCTACTAATTATATTGTTTAATAATTTAATCATCTGCCGAAACGTTAGAATAGATTTTAGCATAGTTAGTAGAGGTTTTAGGTATCTTCCGAAACGAATGAAGAGTCTTAGCAGTCACCTTCAAGGGCGTTCAATGGCAACAGGTGAATAGAGTTTTATGACGCTCTAAAATGAATTTGGTTTAAAAACTCACCACAACCCGAACCACAGCCTGACAATGTCGAATTTATTTATAGTAAACATAAAAATAGAATGATTAAATCGCACGCAACCTTAGAAAGGAAGGTCTAGTCTGAAAACCGGAGAATGTGGGCTGGAAAATATAGTAAACAAATGCGAAACGTAGGATAAAACGATGTAAAATAGGCAAAATACAAAAGAAAAATGACCACATGGAAAGGATACAAGAGATAAGTATGAAGTACCGTCATATTCTCTTGAAGGATATGAGAAGTAAAAGAAAGAGGGAAGGAAGAAAAGGAACGGGAAGGAAGGAAGGAAGGAATCGTTGAAAGGGATTTTGCTAAGGATTCCTGTATATTTTCTGTTAACTGCACTAAAGACTGAGGTCTGATGTATGTAAGAAAATAATATACCAAAAAAAGGGAAAACCTTTATTTGATGTGCTACACAGTTAGAGAAAGATACAAAAAAAGATAAAAAGAAAGAAAGAAAGAAAGAAAGAAAGAAAGAAAGAAAGCAAGCAAGCAAGCAAGCAAGCAAGCAAGCAAGCAAGCAAGCAAGCAAGCAAGCAAGCAAGCAAGCAAGCAAGCAAGCAAGCAAGCAAGCAAGCAAGCAAGCAAGCAAGCAAGCAAGCAAGCAAGCAAGCAAGCAAGCAAGCAAGCAAGCAAGCAAGCAAGCAAACAATCAAGCAAGCAAGCAAGCAAGAAAGGAAGGAAGGAAGGAAGGAAGGAAGGAAGGAAGAAAGAAAGAAAGAAAGAAAGGAAGGAAGGAAGAAAGAAAAAAGAAAGAACGAAGAAAGAAAGAAAGAAAGAAAGAATGAAAGAAAGAAAGAAAGAAAGGAAGGAAGAAAGGAAGGAAGGAAGGAAGGAAGGAAGGAAGGAAGGAAGGAAGGAAGGAAGGAAGGAAGGAAGGAAGGAAGGAAGAAAGAAGAAAATATTAAAAATCAAAAGTTAAAGATTAATTGATGAAAATATATAACTTACTTGACAAAATTGCTTATATTCACCAAAAGGTATTTTTGAAAACGGTTAAAAACGAATTACCCTTAAAAAATTAATTCGCTGTGGGGTTCCTGTGTTTATTTCAAACCACAGGAAGCCCAGTACAGGTAGCAAGAAAATATATTTGAAGAAGTTTGATTTATCCCTTAAGATGAAAAAATATTTTAATATAAACAATGCCTATTTGGTCTTTATTCATAGTTGGAAGGACTTTTTATTCGATATATCTCCTAAAAGCGGCATTGTATGAAAGGGTTTATGCCACAGTACTGTTTTATACAAAAAAAATTATTTGATCATCAATAACTTTAAGACAATTCATCGAATAAGAGATAAAACATATTAATCTTAGTGAAAGGCACTTAGAAATTATTTAAGTCCACTACCATCCAAAAATTGTACGAGAAACTTCCAGTAAAATCTAATCTCAAAGCATATAAATAGGTTAAAAATTGCATAACATTCATGCGACGGCCCTGTGGCCCAATGGATAAGGCATCTGACTACGAATCAGGGGATTCCAGGTTCGAGTCCTGGCAGGGTCGCTGTATTTTTTTTCTTTTGCAAAAGCGTTTCTACTTATCATATTTTTTAATACACTTTTACAAATCATAAACTTTAATTTAAGCCAAAATTTAACTTTCGCAAATGTTCCTTTTATCATTTAAGCTAAATATTTTGAGATATTCGAAAAAAGTCCATATTTATTAAGATTTGAAATTTTAGTTCGTAAAAACCACCAAAGCAATGGAACAAGCTAAAAACACATTTGTATGAACCAAAACGACTTACCTTTTAATTTTTTTGCCCAAGCAAAGGTGAAATAGTTAAATTTTTCTGCTTGGTTCGTGTGCTGTACATCCCGGTGAACACTGAAAAAAAGTATCTTTACGTGGCAAGTTCTTCTCGAAATCTAAATTCCACATTCCAAAGGTTAAACATATTTTTTTAAATGAAAGATATGCGAAGTTTTAAACTTAAAACATCTTGTTTTCACGCTGTTCTCTTTTGAGTGTCGATCTTACGTTTTGCAAAGCTGCAACAGTATAATCCCTCACTATCATAATTATAAAGAACTGCTGACCATGTAAAGCGCAGGCCAAGTGAGTTTTTGAGAAAAATCCTGAAAAGGTTACTAGTACTAGTGTGTTTATTATGTTCTTTGACCCTAAAATATAATTCACAGGATTTTCTTAAAACATTTTATTGTTGTAAAAATATTTGCACTAAAATGTAAGTGAATGGGCCAGCAGAATGAACAGCCAAATTTCCCAACCACTGTGTCGGCTTGAGCTCCTCCTTTGAGTATATATTATATATACTTGCAATGATTTTGAAACTTTCATGGTGCATGTAGTAGAAGAGAGAGGGAGGCTGTTGAACATTTTGAGGAAGAAGTCTGAACTGTCTGATTGGTCCTTATTTAGGGGGGGGGCTAGGGTGCAAAGACTTGAGATTATGCTACAAGTTCCCCCCCCCCTCTTTTTTCCTTAGTAACTACCTATAAACATCAATTTCCATACTTGTAGCTCTCTGTTTCACCCTGCATTAATATCAGTGCCCCCTCCCCCTAGTCTCCCCCGCAGCTGTTTTTAGGATCCCCCCCCCCCCCCCCCAAAAAAAAACCCTGCCATCCCCCTCAAAATAAACCTATTGGTTCCTGGTCATGTGCTCATAGTCCAAAACATAAAGAAGAAAGTTTAGTTTCGTGAAAATATTATTTAATAGTGCATACAAGAGTTAGTACATCCATATTGAAAATAGTAGTTGGTAAAGATGGTACAGATAGTACTAAAGACAGAAAATTCTCAAATCTTTACTAGAAAACATTGGATGAAAACTTCAAAATTACCTTAAGACAAGTGTGATTTAAGGTGCAGTAAATAATATGAGCAACAAAATCATGCAGAAACTTGTGGCACACATTGTTGCATTACAAGTTGCAGAGCAAATATTGTTTTAATTTATTACTATCCCACACGCAACAATTTTTTTGTAGTACAACAAGCTTCTGCTTATGAAACAAATTTCGCACATAAAAAATTTGTGGTTGCACGTGGTGGTAATATGAGCAGCATTCACTCTGCAACTTGCAACAAGAACATTGTTGCAACAAGTTGTACAAATTTGCATTAAAATCAGTGCATCATATACACTACTGGCTGAGAACCTGTGAAAATCCTGTGAAATTAAAAAATTCACAGTTTTTTTTACAGGATTTTCCAAGGATTTTTACAGGTTCTCAGCCAGTAGTGTATATGTAATAAAGTATACCAAAATTTTAAAGCTCATTATTCTATTTAAAAAAGTTTCAAATGATAATGATGTTACTTCGAATCTATAATTCTTCTTTTTCTGCTTCTTTTGACTTCTTGCTCTTTTTAGTTTTCTTCCCTTTTTTGCTTTTCTTTTTTACACAATCCTTTGTGTATTCCTTACAGATATATTCTTGAAGGTCTCCATCTTCTCTGAATTTTTCATACAAGGTATCTTCACCAACCTCACCAACAATGCTAGAACACTTTGAAGACAATCTGTAAATAAGAAAAATGTTAGGAACCTACTTTTGTTTGAAATAAATGAGTTTATCCCACACCATAGAAAATACAGCCAATCAGAAAGCAGGAAAGCCGTTGCATATTCGTCGGTATTTCACTCTTCCTTCCCAACATGCACTGCACATTGAATCTATGCATTTGTATTTTCTATGGTGTGGGATAAAATGGTTATACAATGGTTTCTCGTAACATACTGTGGATATCCCACTCGTCACTTGTATTTTCTTTGTATACACACTCCCCTAAAGGCTTGTGTGTATACTAGAAACTACAAGTGACTTGTGGGATATTCCACGGTATGCCACTCGAAACCATTGTATAACTAGTATGTATACCAACCTTCCTGGCCATTTTCCTCCACCTTGCATCATTCCAGGGAAGTCTTTGGCTTCAAGGCCTTCACCAGAAATTCTATTGACTCCATTGATTGTCTTAATACCATAGCTAAAAAAAAATAAAAACAAATAAAATTATAATTCCATGCTAGTGTAAATCTTATTGATATACTCCCCATGCTAGACACTGTCATAGTGGCTCTCTCTTCTACATAGGTGGAGGGGGGGTGGTCCGGCAAGCACTGCAACACTAAACCTAAATCTAATATTTACTAATTGGATAGAAAAGAGACAGATAGACAGGAAGAATGAATGAATGGATGAATGATCGAATGGATGACAAAATGGATGAATGGTATGGTGGATAGATGGAGGGAGCGAGGGAGGAAGGAATGGATGGATGGATGAATGTATAGATGGATAATAGAATGAATGAATGGATGTATGGATGGATGATAGAATGAATGGATGGATGGATGATTGAATGAATAGCCCACTTATGATTTTCTGGTTGAGTTATCAGGCACAAAGCAATTCAAAGCAAGGCTCTGTGGAAATAAATGAATATCTTAGGGTTTATCATTGATAGCATTTTTCATGGTTACTAAAAATAGATATTGCAAAGCCTTGTGGTATCGAAATGCGGACAAACTTTGTAAAAAAGGCTTTGGTTACAAGGAAAAGTAAATCAATATCAGTCAGAAAACCATAATTTCTCCATGAATTAGAAACAACAAGACAATGAAACATTGTTGCAGCATATTAACATGTGTTTTTGGCTTGACTTGTCCACATTTCAATCCCATATTGCATCATCGTGATGTCATCTGCAGAAAGCACTACTGATTTGAGCGTAATCACTCAACCAGAATATCAAAAGTGTGCTACTAAGGAAGGGAATGAATGAATGAAGTAATGAATGATTGAATTGAAAGGAAGGAATAATCATCATAATAATCATAAACGTTTCAATTATCAAACTTCTAGTCTAGCTAGCACAAGAGAGGGAAGATATAGCGAGTCATGGTGTATAATTTCCCATAAGTCATGTTTATGGGCTGCAATCAATAGACCTCATCGGCTTGGGTGTAATGTTGTCCCATTTCAGACCACGTGTCATTCTCTTGAGAATAAGATTCTTTGTTTGAGTTGTATCCATATTCATGTATCTTCTCATGCGCAACCGTTAAACAATGAAATGATACTCTGGGGAATGACACATGGTCTGAAATGGGACAACATTACACCCAAGCCGATGAGGTCTATTGAAATAAGTCATACTTACTCCTCATAAGACTTGGAATCGCACACTTCCTCAATGATGTCTAAATACTCTGATTCCCTCAGTGGTTTGCCTTTTAGTGACGGCCTTTTTGCTTCAGCTGCAGCAAGTGCTTTTGTCATCTATAACAAAATTATGTATGCTTTAGTAAGTAAATTGCTTTAGAGAAATTAAATGGGCTTTGCTCAGACTATATCTATTCTCCAGTGGAGGAGAAATCATTGGAATTTCCATATTGTGTGGTCCCAGAAAATATCCATACCTCCCCCTGATCCAAAAGCAGATAATATGTTTACACCCTATTGCCTCCAAACAATTGTTTCAAGCCCAAGGCATTTGGGTCAACAACCAATGCAGTAAATGCATAGAAACTGACCCAATAGACCATTTCACGGTTGTCGTCGCTCAACCTCAGCCTTGATAGTGTATAACATATTATTTAGAATTTGACTATACAGCTCACGGTAATTTAAGGAATGTACACATTATCAAACAATAGACCTTTTCAGCTTGGGTGTAATGTTTTCCCATTTCAGACCACGTGTCATTCTCTTGAGAATAAGATTCTTTGTTTGAGTTGTATCCATATTCATGTGTCTTCTCATGCGCAACCGTTAAACAATGAAATGATACTCTGGGGAATGACACGTGGTCTGAAATGGGAAAACATTATGCCCAAGCCGAATAGGTCTATTGAAACACTTAAAAATTCCTTGAGCTTTAGTCAAATTCTAAAGAATAAATTACACCCTATTGAGGCTGAGGTCGAGCGACGAGAACTGTGAAATGGTCTAATGTTTGAAGGCAATGGTAGTCTGAAGGCAGTGATCTCTGCCAAACTTAGAAAATATATATTCTAAAAAACTCACACGGTCCATAGAAACTTAACAGGTGTTTGTAAAGATAGTTCCAAACATTTATATACAAGTTAGAATTAGTTGATAAAAAAATGCTGGCTTTGTTTCATTTGGCAAAGTAATGTAACAGATTCTTTTGGGTCTCTCTCAGAACACAGAATATATATTTTACCAAACAAAATAAATGGAAAATATGAATGACTTAAGATTTTAGCTTGAAATTATTACACAGTCTTGAATGCTTCAAGGATATTTTTTTTACGGTAAATCTACTTTGTGAGGAAAAAAAATAAAACCGTTATGGTTGATAAGGGATAATTATAGGACTAAATGAAGTGAATATTATAGATTTTGGTTATGTTATTACTCACTTAGAGGTTTCTTTCATTATTAAACTTCTTTCTAACTGTTTGTTCAAGACTTATAACGTAAGCTTACCTTATAAGCAATCACTGTACAAGAATCACACTTGATTTCAAAAGAACTAGGTGTATGTGGTGAATGCTGTTCTTCTTCGTTCATTTTAGGAGTTTCAAAAGTCATTTTTTGCTGTTCTTGAGCTCTTGTGAAGACGAAAAGTACACACAAGAAGACGAAGCCATGGATGGTCGACATTTTGAAATTCTACACCAAAAAAAATCGAGGTTTTTTTGTCGGATAGTCTTATATAGTCTTAGTTGAAAATACAGGTATATTCGTGTAGTTATTTAGCAAACAGCTGCAATGGTTTAAAGTAATAAAGGATCGTATGAATAAATAAAATGTTTATGCTGAAATAACAAGTGACAGCAAATGACTGAATGCCACGAGAAAATGAACTCATTCTGTCACGCATCTGACGTGACACTAATGAACGCTGAGCTAACGCAATCACTTGTAAATAACACCACTAAACACTTCAATAAGCGTGAATAAACTTTGAAAAGAAGTAATAAATGAAGGCTTTATTTTAGTAGTATTTTGAAAGGCTAATTTTCAATTAATTTTTAATGAAAAGAAAATTTTATGGAAGATTTTCATCTTGTTGGGCTACCTGTGGTACAGTATGTTAGGATCGCAGGCTCAACAGTTTTAAGCCGGAAGTACGTTCAGGCACAGGTAGCCCAAGCAATCTACTTATGGCAGCTTTGCAATGGTTTCATTGAAAAAAACTGAAATAGTCACTATATTATAGGTGAGAAGAAAAAAAATAGAAAACTTCTTTTAATCGATCTGAAATTTCGTAGAGATGTTAAGAGTCAAGAGAACAACACATTTTGCTAGTTTAAGATCATTTTATTCAAAATTTACGAAATCATTGCAATTTCAGTTTTTTTCAATGAAACTATTGCAAAGCTGCCATAAGTAGATTGCTTGGGCAATCTGTGTTTCAGGGTCATAAATTGCTGGGTTGGGGCAAGGAGAGGGACGGGGGTGGGGGAGTGGTTGATTATCTGTTCAACAGCTATAAACACTTTTTCAATGCGATTACAGAAACTCATCTTTAACATTTAGAGTTCAATTTATATATTTTGTTACTTCGATTTTTATAATTTCAAAATTATCATAAATTTGGCTGATCAAAATATTCAAAAATTACTGTCAGATAATGTTCTTATTCGTATTCTTCTTATTCTTCCAGTCAAAAATAGATACCAACCGCGATTCAATATTTTGTTCATAAATAGGCAAATTCAGCAAACGATCTACAGGTAAAAATCTTTTAAAAATAAAACCAAACTATTAAGAATTTTTGAATTATTGAAATTGCTCCAATTTATTTACCAGTAAGGCCTTGACTTGAACTTTATATTTGCAAAGTTTTAAAAGAATCTGTCGCCAAATTTCGGAGCCCCACATAAAAAGTCGTTTTTCGGGGTTTCCCCATGAAATTAATATGTACATGCTGCTCGTCATGCCACACTGCGTAGCCTGCCCTCCGCTTCCCCTTAGGGCCACACCCGGCAAAGAATATCATCTTTGGACCTCTATTTGTCATAGCTGTGAATATCTTTGGGCCAAGGCAAAGGAAAGATGGCTTAAATAAGCGCTTTGAACACAGTCAGTTGTCGTCTATAAAAACTGTATGGAGCCACCTTAATATGGGGAGGGGGTGAATAGGATTAAGTAAATCCGTCGATTAAAACTAATGCAAGGATCCGTCGATCGAGTTATGGACCGAAATTTTTCCACTGCCTTATGTTTATTTTATTTTCTAGACGCTGTAAATAACTATCACTAAGACATGAATTAAGTTTGTATCAACAGCACATATGTATCTGAAATATTATAATATCTTTAGTAAGAATCAAAGTTGCAAACTTTTCAGGTTAGTTTGAAAAATGTATCTGAAATATTATAATATCTTTAGTAAGAATCAAAGTTGCAAACTTTTCAGGTTAGTTTGAAAAATGTTACAAAATGTAACAGATTATATAAATGTATGATGAAAAAATATAAAATCTATGATCAGTTGTTAAAATATATATTCTAGTGATAAAAACTAGTTTTAACTTGTCCCATATACTTAACACACTTAGGGATGAAACTGTTTTTAAATCGATCAGTTCTGCCGCCACCCGGTTGGCTCAGTTGGTTGAGCGCCGGATATTCGTGCGGGAGGTCGTGGGTTCAAGCCCCGGCCGGACCAACACTCAGGGTCTTAAAATAACTGAGGAGAAGGTGCTGCCTTTGTAATTACATCTACAAACGGTTAGACCTTCCCGTGGCTCGGATGACCACGTAAAATGGCGGTCCCGTCTCTCCACGCTACCTAACCCTGCATCGGAGGGACGTAAGGACTGAGGACGTAAAGAAACCCTGGCAGTGACCACTCTCAGTGTCTGGCCTTTACTAATGATTTCTTAATGGGTTGAATTTGGGATGGGTATGGGAGTTTTAAGGGGTTGGGAATTGGTGCAATGTACCTCAAAGGGGACCTCCTGTTGTACAACACCAGCCTGCGCGCAAATCTCGAAATAAATAATAAGTCGTACGATCGTAGATTGCGCAAACTGTAATTAAGAGATTTTGTTCCAGGTAGAAGTTGTTTGATTTTGCTGTCCTTTTGACGATGTACATCCAAGTAAAAGGATTTACAGTGGTTCTCTCTTTTTTGATGGAGTGTGGAAAGGTTGGCAACGCCCAATGAAGTAGAATATAAAAGTTGAGGGAAGCCCGGGCGAATTTTTAAGTTCGTTGCTGAATTGGTTCAAATTGATTGGACAAAACTTGTGGGAGAAGACTGAAGTGCCACAACTGACAGGCATGCATAGTCTAAGACAGGACGAATAAATTCGCAGTAGACGGCCGGTGACGAGATCTTTGGCAGGAATTGACGTTTGCGACAGATAAATTGTTCATCCCACAATCCCTTTGGTAATTTAGTAATTTATTGGTGTTGATTGACAACTGTCACATGCGTTATAAATCAAGACAATACTCGGGATCCCTGTAACATCTGAACATGTACATGTGCCTGCAACGGACTCTATTGACCTTTATCATAATGGCCGCCATCTCATTAGCCTAAAACAAGAAAATGAATGTCTACAAATTATCAAACACCCCCACATGAAAGTAAATACTACCAATAAGCAGAACTATGCAGTATTTAAGTGCTAACATTAATCATTAAGGAGTTATTAATATTTTAAACTTAGAAAAAACATGAAAACGAGGCCAAAAAGGCCAGGAGTGCATTTTCCACACCAATCCTTTAAAATTCAAACCTTTATAGCTCTGCAGACTTTGGTGATCTTTTTCTCAAATTTGGCCAGATTGCTAATTCTAGCATTCCCTTTTGCATGAAAGTAATGATTTCATTAAAACATTTGTCTAAAATACATAGGCAAGAATATGGCTTTATGAAAAAGGTGTATGGTAATGCCGTGAAGACGCGATCCGATCCCCGGGTACTATTGCGCAACTATTGTGAACTATTTAAATATAGATTTTGTCATACCGTCAGGATACTGGACACTGGAGGTATACTTCCCACCATTCGTTAGCAATGCCCTTGTTGTAGACTGCAGCCTCACAATGATTCTCGAGAGTTTTAATATTTCCAACTCTCTAACTTATCTATACTGTATTTCCTTTTGTGAGCTTTCAATGATGGAGGTTCAAAATCTTAAATCTCAAATCTATTACGTTTTGGCTGTCGCGTATCACAGCGTGGGGCAATCACGAAGCCGTAAGGTCCAAGGCTAGGAGAAAGCCCAAAGTTCTTGCTGTAAAAGACACACCATACCTCCAGGCCAAGTTTCTCCACGGTATCATAACGTATAAATATCGATCTGCTAACACCTTACTGAGTGAGTGAGTCAGAGAGTGAGAGAGTGAGCAAGTGAGTGACACATTTGCAGATTCAGACCCCTCACAATAACTTGTTTCTATACCCTTCGCGTATCCACGAATTGAAAAAGTCTATTTTTCTAATGTGAGCCAGAGAACGTTTTTCGTAGTAGCGAGGAATATAATGAACTGTTATCACTGTATAGGGTTATACCATCTTGCAACGACACCACCAAGAAATTGCCCAACAGCAGCACCAACCACTCCTCCTACAAAACTACCTGGTGTGCCGTAAACTGAACCGACTAACGACCCGGTAGCGCCCAGTCCCAAACGGAACACAGCCTTTGCAACAATTTCCAGAAGCTTGGTCTCGAGTTCTTGATCATTCGGAATAACTCCACTTTCTCTGTCATCAAAAGCTTGATCGATTTCAGAAAGACACAAACCAACTTCAATTATCGATGCAATCGCAAAACCAACAGCAAAGGCAAAATTACTTTCTATCAAGAACTGAGCTGCAATTTCATCTGATGCATTGGCAAGGAGTTTGAGGAAAAAGGACCCCAATTGGTGGCTTGCTGCTTGGCTTACAGCTTCCCTGGTTCCAGTGCACAAGACTTTCACCGTCTCTTTTACCCAATGATACCACATCTTGACTTGAAGACTTACCGTCAGTCCACACAAACACCACACAACAAAATGCTCGCAGTTGTTAGTCAAGCAGTTATATCTTTTCTCGCCTTCTCGTGACATGGCTTTCCTGACGACCTTTCTTGCACGGTATCGTCTCTGTTCCCTAGGCCACACAACTTTCTGCATCTAAAAATATGAATCAATTGCGATCTTAATTCCGGTAACATAAATAGGACAATAACATGACTTTTGTCGTGCATATTGTTTATTTGTGGCCCGAGTAGCATCAGTTTTGCGCCCTAGCGCAGCAAGGGTGCAAACGATGCTACAAGGGCCACAAATAAATAATATGCACGACAAAAGTCATGTTATTATCATTATCATTAATATACAAGAACAAATTATACAAAGTCTTCAATATCAAAAGTTAAAATTTTAATAAAACGTTTTCATTCAAAAATAAAGTTGTTATACATGCAAAGGAAGAAAACACGCACGCGCTTTGAAATGGTTTCCTTAAGATCTGATTGGCTGACAGCAGTAGTCGTAAGACATTTAAAATTCTCTCAACTAATCAGATCGAAGCAGGGTGGTAAATGCATTTGCAGCCTGCGCGCTTGGCGTTTGGCCCGCTAGACTGAACGTTTTAGTGAGGGCAGTTTAATATTTGGCCTTGTATATTGATGATAATAGATGATAGATATATGGAGCATACATGGAGGGTTAATGATGAGAATTATTATATGGCAAGGTACTTTCACGCGCTATGATTGGTCAATTTGCGGTCCATAACTTACGGTACGGACCGAAATCAAAATTGTCTCTCCTAGCCTTGCCATATAATAAATATCTTATTAACCTCGTTTGCTCGGTCCGTACCGTAAGTTATGGATCTTCGTTTTTTCCACTTTTTTATTTTCCACTTTTTTAGGATGCTCGTATTTCATTGTTGTTGAACAATAGTTGTAGTCAGGTTATAATTTACGTTTGGTTTTTCATAGCCTCCTATGCCGACGCTCTTAGGGTCGTCACGCAATACTTCTCTCCTCACGAACGTGTAAGTGTGGAGAGAAACGTTGCGTGACGACGTGACGATCCTAAGAACGTCTGCAAAGGAGGCTAGGTTTTTCACTGCCGCCAGTCAAAAATATAAGAGGTACCGACTGATTAGTTTTGATTGACAGCAAAAAAAGAAAAAAAAAAAAAAAAGGAGCTTAAAAGCTTATATTTTCCTCAATATTTTTTTTGACAAACCATTTCCTTGATGAAATCCTTTCTTCTATACATGAAATACTAAGGCCCGGTTTAGATGTCGAAGTTCACATGTGCCCAATCTAATGAAAAATTAACTCAAACAATAGGTTTTGCTCATTTGCATTAGATTCGCCACATGTGTGGACTTCGACATCTAAACCGGGCATTATTTTAAGAAAAAAAAATTAAAATTAAAATTATCTTTATTCGAATTGAATAAGTTTTCATATGCTTTAAACGGTTAAAATATCAATTTTTCTTAATTCAGTTTTCCCTGCTTGCAAAACTACAAGGTGAGGTGGTCACGCGTTTCGTAACGCCGCGTAAATTGATATAGAGTTGTGCCCGAATGGTCACGATAAATCCTATGTTCTTTGGTTATATCTATCCTCAACACAGAGATTTATTAAATAGCCAATTATATGCAATTATATAGCCAATGATAAGCTTATCAGTTCTATGCTATTTCTAAGCCGGCGGCATCTATTTATAATACTACTTCATATAATGTTTATAAAGCTTAAGCTACTTACTTTCTCCTCGTTTTATTTTCATTTTATTTTCCCTAGTTAGTTAAAACTAACTAGGGAAGGCTCTCTAAAACCAACAGATTCCTTTTTACAGTATTAAACTAAGTTTTTCCGCTCATAGCTGTGAACTCTTGCTTGTCTTCTTCTTGAGACCCGCGCTTGACTCTGTTCCCAAATACGCCTGTCTCCCTACCCCTAGAGACCAAGCACTACGCACGAATGCACTCGCTAAAACTTTCGGTTTCGTTTTGAGACTTTCGTAACCCAAGTATCATTTTCAGTATTATTTAGATCTAGAACTAATATATATCATATCGTTCTTTACCGTTCATAATAAATCAGTAATCTAGAAATCTGAATTCTTATAAATTTCGTAGTCAACTTACTTTCATTGTTTGTAATTCTTCAAATGTGAAAGACTTTTGATGGACTTCACCCAGGTTTTCCAGATCAACAAGCAACTTCAGAAATTCTTTCCCCGATAGTTCAAAGCAATTTCGAATCCCGTATTCCATGACTGTGATTATGTCTCCCTGTACACTGGTACAGATGAGATGGTGTGTATAGCCGTATCTATATACCATAAGATGGTCTGCCTTCCTTACATTTCGATCCATAGAAGACACAGGCTCGAATTTGAGAGGTACACGATTGGAGAGAAAGCTTTTCTGTTCTTCTTGTGTACTACTATCCAAATTTCTCCACCTTCTTTGTCTTGAAAAATGTTGCCCCATTGTCAGAATTAAGTTTGTCTGTTTATAATTTATCAGTACATTGGTAGCCTGCGTTGGACTATGAATGGCGGAAGTGGTGTCTAGCTAGCTCGAAGCGACGCGAATTTTTAACTCATGCTTGCATTTTATTATTCAAAGATTTTTAAATTTTTGAAGGATGACGTTTCGCTGCCCTTTTGACACCATAGTCACGTTTAAAGTGAAGACGAAGTCATGAATCAAAAATTGTCACTACAGTATAAAATTTTCTTCAAATGTTAAACATCAAATATTTTCAAAATTTTCTTCAGTATATTTTCTTGTAAATATTTTTGTATAAACACATCAAATGCTACAAATTGCAAATAAAATATAAATATATATTGCATATAAAATATAAATATTAAATTTGCAATATATTGCAAATATAAAATATTTTCTTTTGCAATAGGCACAAATCATAACTGAATTATCAATCGATCAAATATATCCTAGCTTTTGATTGGCTGATCCAAATGCAAATAAACGTTGCTGAATAACATTCTGAGCATGCGCATTAACAACCACTGATCCATATAAAAAGTGAATTTTTCAGGAAAAATCGAGAAATTAAAAAAAACAAAAAAACAAATAAGACAAGCAAATACACGTTAAACTTTTTATTTGTTTTTTTCAGCTTTTAAAAATTTTCTTTCGTAAAACAAATTCATTCTCCGTCAACCTTTATAATTCTTATTAGTTACCTTTGACTAATGATTTCAATCTCTTTTCAACTAAGCCTCAGAGACTAATAATCTTTAATAGATATTTAATAGACTATTTATATGGAATTTCTATGTACTGACCACACCCTTCGTCCAGTATTCAGTTTCAAGTTTTGAGCTAAAATTTGGAGTAATTTTGTTTGTCTTGGAGTCCATTTTTTCTTCGTAGCGAAGGCAAACTCTCTCAGTTGAATTAACCATTTTATTTTGGGCGTAATGTTTTCCCATTCCAAACCTGCATTTCATTCTCTTCAGTATTATTCTATTGCATAAAGGTTATTTTATAAATATTAGCCATTCCGAGATTAAGGGAAAAACTGGGTCGAGTTTTGATGGCAGTGCATTGTGGGACTGCTTTAGGGGACGAAATAGACGCCATCTTGGAAATATGATGATTCACTGAAACAGTCCCACAATGCAATGCAACCTCAATCTCGGAATGGCTAGTGGATGGAGGTCATATATAGATCTGATTTTATTCTTAAAAGGTTGGAAATTGGAAAACATTGAGCTCAAAATTAGAGTCCATAGACATCTTTGAGTGGAAAATTTCATCTGAAAAACTGAAATGTCTTGACCCTAGAACAAGGCTTCTAGTCAACTCATTTTCTCTCAATTCAAAATATTTCAATAATATGAGAACATTATATATTTTATGTGAGAAAGTCGGATTCTCCATTACCTATCAAGCCAGCATCTTCCTTGATGTCGTCGCTTTGAGAAAAAGATGAAAAATTGTTTTGCTGATTCGTGTTCGTATTCTGCTGCGTAGGGAAGGTAAAGAAAGGAATGGGATTGGGTTTGAAATTCGTTTGTTCTTCTATCCCGTGTGGGACCGATGCTTGTTGTTGCGCATGTGCATGTTCGTCTAAGGAGTAGCCAACGTCATGGTCTGGTCTATGTTGGATTTCCTGGTATGGGTCATAACCGTAACCCTGCGCTGGGTAGCGATCTTGGAAAGCAGTGTAACCCAGTGACTCTGTTGGAGCTTGATCTTGGAATGGGTGGTATCCCACTGACTCCATTTGGGCGGGGTATGGCTCTGTTGGAGGTGGTTCCTCAAACGCTTGGTATCCCGACGACTCTGTGTGGGCGGGGTATGGCTCTGTTGGAGGTGGTTCCTCAAACGCTTGGTATCCCGACGACTCTGTTTGGTATGGCTCTGTTGGAGGTGGCTCTTGGAACGGGTGATATCCCGACGACTCCGTTTCGGCAGGGTATGTCTCTGTTTGTTCTTGTTCTTGGAATTCAGGGTAACTCGAGGGGTCCTTTGGGGCATATTCTTCAACAGGATATCGAATTTCTTCAGAGGGTTTCTTGTGCTCCTCTTCCTTTGTAGGGTGAGGGGGTTCCTCCTCTTGTAATCCATTATCAGGGGCCTCCTGCGTCATCTTCTGCCTTACTTCCTCTTCGATTTCATTATCAACTTCGTCACGTTCGTCTTCATTTTCATTCTCTTCATCTTCGTCATCTTCGTCCTCTTCGTCATCATCATCATCGTCATCATCATCATCATCTTCCTCCTCTTCGTCCTCGTCAGCACTTACTTCTTGATCAAGGTCTTTGAGAATTTTCTGAGAATTGAGAAAACCAATTTGATGCTCAGTGAATGGAAGGATGAAGGGAAAGAAAAATGAAGTCAACCTGGCATTTTGGTCCCTAACAGAGGTGCCATGTTACGTGACAGAACAATCCCTTCACTCTCCCTTACTTTACTCTCGGCAATAGACCCTTTTCAAATATGGCGTCTACGTATACGACGTCAAACGAGGAGAATGAGAATGTCCCGGATGTCGAAACCCAATGATTTCCACTAGCAGCATCCAGGACTAGAATGCCCCGGATTTCAAAACGCAATCATTATTACTCATTACATCCGGGACCCGGGACATTCTAGGAATCCTCGTTTGACGTCATAGACGCCTTATTCAAAAACGGTCTAATGAATTCTTTTGTGTATTGTTCCTAACATGGCTGCCATCACATGATGGTGCAAAACCTCTATAGACCCCTCGCAGCACGTCAGAATGCAACTCAATTTGAAGAACAAAAAATCAGGTTTCCAATTCCCATGAGATTGAAATTCATTTTTTTTTTGTTGTCCTCCAAATAGACCCCCTGCAGCACGTCGGAATGCAGTTCAATTTGGAGGGCAAAACAATAGTTTCCAATTTTCAGGAGTTTGAAATTCTTTTCTTTTGCCCTCCAAATTGAGCTGCATTCCGACGTGCTGCAAGGGGTCTATTGAGCTGCTTTGACGTCAAATGCAAGGGGTCTTTAGGTAGCAATCAATAGACCTCACTTTCATAATCAACCATGGCCCACAGACCTTTCCTGAGATGGCGCACACGGTGCAGCTTTGTCGTCTAGCTTGGGTACAGACATCTTTTGTTCATCATGTCTTATACGGTGTTGTTTGTACCCAAGCTAGACCACAATGCATCAGGTTTATTCCCAACTCAGAGAAGACCTATGAGTGTTGGTTTTCGGTGTATTTGTAATTTGAATGGGAGATTACAGCTTAATGGGCTTTTATCGCACAGCAGCCATGTGTATTCCAATGAGATTTAAAACCTTTGTTTGTAACGTTATGAAACGCCTTAAAGCGAGGGCAAGGGGACCCAAGGGATATAAAACCTATTGTTTCAACCAATATGGCCACTGTGTGATAAAAGCGAATAGGCAATGTGCATCAAAGCTCACAAAGCACTCTAGGAAAGTGAGTTCTTTAAAAATGTAACAGGGAAATTAAAGGAACTATCAGAAAAAAATTACTGTTATTTTCGTCTGCTGAAATCCTTTTATTTCCATAGAAAATGTCAAAGGAAAAATTAAAAGATGAATTTTTAGAGGAGCCAAAAAAGCGTAAGAACTCACTTTCCCATCTCATACTTTGTGCTAGAATTTCGAGCTCATGCACATTGGCTATTGACCTCTTTACCTTGAGTGTAATGTTTTCCCATTTCAGACCACGTGTCATTCTCTTGAGAATAAGATTCTTTGTTTCAGTTGTATCCATATTCATGCGTCTTCTCATGCGCAACCGTTAAACAAAGAAATGATACTCTAGGGAATGACACGTGGTCTGAAATAGGAAGGCATTGCACACAGTATAAAGAAATGTATTCATTACCTTGTATTTTACTATCTTTTCCCCCTGTTCAGCCAGCATGACAAGCAGGTCCTCATGTTCTTGTGTCTGACTGTCTTTCTCCCCAATAACTTGCGCAAGCCTTTTTTCCAGATCACTGATTCGCTCGTTTGATTGCAACAGCGCACCTTGGCTAGCAGCCTGGGCACCAGAAGGAGTCACTGTTCCGTGTGTCTTCTGGGAAACAATGGTGATAAGAATATTTAGGGTAGCAATAAAATTGGCGATGGAGAAAAAGAAAATCGAAGAAGGGAAAAAGGGAGGGAGGATTGGATCGTTGAAAGCGATTTCGTCCTATAAAAATATTTAGAAACAAATAGGAAAAAGGGAGGAAAGGGAGAAAACAAATGAATGAGAAAAAGAACGAAAGGAGCCTTGCTCAAACGTTAGAACAAGATTAAAACCATTTTCATAATTACACGACCAACACAGCCCAGGTTGTCTGCGTTTTTCGCTACCATTGATCAAAAATTTACTAGCTCACTCCGTTGAAATTTTGATTGATAAAAGCCAAAAACTCAGACGACTCGAATCGTAGCTGGTTGTTTGGGTCGCGCAATAAGCCACTTCACGGTTTCGTCCGCCATCTTGAAAGTGGGGCAAACGCGGCAAAATATATAGAAATCTGGATCACTTTGACTTTCCGTAACTCCGCTCATTTTTAATGGATTTTCAAAATTTATACTTCAATTATCAGCAGCCATGTATACCAGTTGTCGGACTGAAAATAAAACCAATGTAGGTGTTTTAACTAGTTTTGCAATTCATCTTATTTTTACAAATTTTTCATATTCACGTGCCCATCGTTTTATTATGAAAACAAACATCTTATTTTCTTAACTTAAAGCTTTCCATTTTCCATCATATTTAGAGGTATAGGTAATAAAGAAAATATCTTTTCAAAAAAGTTTAAATCTTGAAAATCCATCAAAATTGAGCGGAGTTACGGAAAGTCAAAAGATTTCTATATATTTTGCCGCGTTTGCCCCAATTTCAAGATGGCGGACGAAACCGTGAAGTGGATTATTATGAAAATGAATGTAAATACACAATTGCCAGTTTTTATCATGCACTTACAAATGATTCCAGTTCTCTCTGTAAAGATGCGTTCTGAGTTCTCAGATTGCTTGTTTCTTGTTCTAATGAGCTGACAGTTCGTCTCAAACCCGCCAAGTCTTCCAGTTGATTTCTCGTTAACCCTGCCGCGAGCTCCGAAGAATCGCATGAGTCAGCCAGCTCTGCTGCGGCTGTTGCCACAGCGTATTGTGCTTGAGAAACCTCCAAATCTTTTTCCTAGGAAAGCAAAAATATCAGTGAAACAACCTCTGGGCGGATCTAAGTCAGGGCGCGGCTAACTCACAGACTGAACCCTGAAACAACCTCTGGGCTGATCTAAGTCAGGGCATGGCTAACTCACAGATTGAAACCCTGTAACAACCTCTGGGCTGATCTAAGTCAGGGCATGGCTAACTCACAGATTGAAACCCTGTAACAACCTCTGGGCTGATCAGAGTCAGGGCACGGCTAACTCACAGATCAAACCCTGAAACAACCTCTGGGCTGATCTAAGTCAGGGCATGGCTAACTCACAGATTGAACCCTGAAACAACCTCTGGGCTGATCTAAGTCAGGGCACGGCTAACTCACAGATCAAACCCTGAAACAACCTCTGGGCTGATCTAAGTCAGGGCATGGCTAACTCACAGATCAAACCCTGAAACAACCTCTGGGCTGATCTAAGTCAGGGCACGGCTAACTCACAGATCAAACCCTGAAACAACCTCTGGGCTGATCTAAGTCAGGGCACGGCTAACTCACAGATCAAACCCTGAAACAACCTCTGGGCTGATCTAAGTCAGGGCATGGCTAACTCACAGATCAAACCCTGAAACAACCTCTGGGCTGATCTAAGTCAGGGCATGGCTAACTCACAGATCAAACCCTGAAACAACCTCTGGGCTGATCTAAGTCAGGGCATGGCTAACTCACAGATCAAACCCTGAAACAACCTCTGGGCTGATCTAAGTCAGGGCATGGCTAACTCACAGATCAAATAGGAATTTAGCTTTTTAGGTCTTGCGGGGGGAGGAAAACAGGAGAACCCAGAGAAAAACCCTCGAACCAAGGGAGACCTAACAATTTCTACAGAAGCTCATTCTGGGTAGGAGGTGGATTTTGGTATTGCGATCATCTTTTAAGGAAATGGGGGAGGGAGACCTAATATTCAAGTTTTGCAAATGATCAAAATTTCATATTTTTCAATGTGTCATTCTCTTGAGAATAAGATTCTGTGTTTGAGTTGTATCCATATTCATGTTTATTCTTATGCACAACTGTTAAACAAAGAAATGATACTCAAGAGAATGACCCGTGGTCTGAAATAGGAAAACATTACACCCAAGATAAAGAGGTCTAACGTATCTTATCAAGCATTATTGTAATCTGAAATGGGAAAACACTAAGCATGAGCTGTCAAGAGTCAATATTCAATAGTTTATTAAAAATAGTTTACTTACTAATCTCTGTACTCTTTCTTCTTTTTGTTTCAACTTTGTTTGTAATTCTTGTTTATTTAGTTGTAATTCACTCATTTGGATTCGTAGGTTTGATAAATCAGGACTGTCTGCAGGTACAAAGCTGCCGTTTAATTCAGCTTGTTCTTGTTGATGTTGATGGTATGCTGGAAAAAAATGAAAAAAAAAGAATAAGAAAAATCCAAAAAAATCAAATAAGCCAATCACAGCAATGGTTCTTTACAGCTTTCATATCACTAAGCCAATCAGAAAGGTATACAAAGTATAGTAGACCAATCACAGCAAGAATTTGAAATCTTGAAATTTTGAAATGACCCCTAAAAGGTACCAAAATTCTCTCCCCCGTAGTCATATCAATCGCAAGTTTTTGATAAGATATGCTATGTCAATCACAACAAGGGTTCTTTACAGGTTTGATCTCTGATAACAAGGGAATTTTTTTGACAAAAAGCGACCGAAGTTTTGTCACGAACGTCAAAAGTATTCAATTAGAATCAAGCA